>APFE030665397.1:101265-115807 GCA_000404065.3 Pinus taeda
AAAAAGGTATAGTCCATCTACTTTCTGTTCAAATTTTGATTTATCTATTACTAATGATGATCCCAAAACTGTGAAGGAAGTAGTAGTTTCAGAGGATGGAAAACTCTAGAAAGAGGCCATGGTTGATGAAATGGCATATTTGCACAAAAATAAGGCTTGGGATCTGGTGGAGTTGTCAGTTAGAAGGAAACCCATCGGAAACAAATGGGTGTTCAGGAAGAAGACAAATGCAAAAGGAAAGGTGGAGAAATACAAATCTCGGTTGGTAGCAAAAGGTTATTCCCAGGTGTCGGGAATTGATTTCGATGATATTTTTTCTCCTGTTGCCAAGGTAACTTCTATTAGATTACTTTTATCTGTTGCTACTAATTTTGATTTTGAGGTAGAACAGATGGATGTGAAGACAAAATTTCTTCATGGGGATTTGGAAGAGGAAATATACATGAAGCAACCTGAAGGCTTTGCAGTGAAGCGTAAGAAAAAACTGGTATGCAAGTTAAAGAAGTCTCTGTATGGATTAAAACAGTCACCAAGGATGTGGTATCAGAAATTTGATACATTTATACGGGGACTTGGCTTCATCAGAAGCAAAGCAGATCACTGTGTGTATTTTAAATTAATTGGTGATCGTGTTATTTATCAGGTCTTATATGTGGATGATATGTTTCTGGTTGGAAATGACAAAGAAATTATCACGGACTTGAAGAGCCAATTGTTCTCCAAATTCGACATGAAAGATCTTGGTGCTACAAACTATATTTTGGGCATGGAAATTAAAAGAGATCGGGCAAAGAGGAAGCTCTAGTTAAACCAGAGGAAGTATGTCAAGACAACACTGCAGAGGTTTAATATGCAGGATAGTAAATCGGTGAAGGTCCCTATTCATGTAGGTGTGAGGTTATCTGTTGAATAGTGTCCCAAGACACAAGAAGAGGAAGAGGACATGTCTCGTGTTCCATATGTAAGTGTAGTTGGTAACCTGATGTATGCAATGGTATATACTAGACCAGGAATTGCACATTCACTGCGAGTATTGACTAAGTTTCTGTCAAAACTAGGAAAGGAGCATTGGACAACAGTGAAGCAGGTTTTCAGATATTTGCATGGCATTAGTGATTATGGTTTTTGCTACCAAGGAAGACCATGATTGGATAGAGTGTTGGATATTTGTGGCTTTGTTGATGCAGACTAGGCTGGAGATCTGGATTAGAGAAGATCTACAAGTGTGTATGTGTTTAACCTATTTGGAGGCGCAGACAGTTGGATGAGCAAGAAACAATATGTAGTGGCACTATCAAATACAGAGGCAGAATAAATGGTAGCCACTCATTCAAGCAAGGAAGCAGTTTGGTTGCAGTGATTGTGTTCAAGTATGGGGTTAGTACAAGAAGCTATAAGGATAGACTGTGACAGCCAAAGTGCAATTTTCTTGGGAAAGAACCCTGCATATCATTCAAAGACAAAGCACATTGATGTTCAGTATCACTTTGTGAGGGATATGATAGAAGACAAAAAGGTGTTGCTGGTAAAGGTGGACACTTGGAAGAACATTGCAGATGCATTGACAAAATTTGTGAGCTTTGAGAAGTTCTCTTGCTATAGAGAGACAATGGACATTTCAGGGCTGGAAAAATGACTAAGCTCTATTGTGGTCCCCTATGGAAAGAAAACAACAAGTGGGAGAATGTTGGGTTGTGTCATATTCTTTCCACGACTAGCCCACGTAGTTAATTGGGGGGTTAGAGGGGGGGAGGGCAAAGCCCACCCTTCGCTGCACCGATTATGTAGCCGGGGGGTCACTAGTGGTTTGAGGTGTACTTGTAACCCTATTTTATGGGGTTTGTGGTAGCGCCCCAAAATAATTTTTGTTTTGGACGCTATGTTAGGTTGGGCAGACCAACCTATGGCTTTGTGCATGATTTTTGCACATGGTTTTGGATGAGATTGTTTTCGGTCCATGGTTTTGGATGCGATGGTTTTCGGTCCATGGTATTGGATGCTTCATCATGTATAAATATGTATTGTAACATTGAAAGGAACAATAATGAAAAATCAAACTGGTAGTCCCAAATTTGGGATCCAAGAGAAAATATATGTGTATATGTGCTTTATGTGTTATTCTCTTGCATTATTTATTTTCTGTGTTTTAGAATTTGTATGCAGGTAATTTCTGTATGGGGTTAAAATCTACACTGTGTCCTCCTGTAGATTTTCTTGTAGGTTTTTTTTTTAAGGCCGAGTGTGGTAAAAACCTCCAGAAGGCCACCTGAGACCTCCTAGAATCCATCCACACCATCCTACATCCTATCAAGTCCCAAAGACATCCTCCAACACCACCTATTCGCTGCCACATTCACACACAATAAGTTATATGCATGTCAAATTCACATAAAAATCCAAAAAGAATTTTTTTGCTTATTTACTTCTAGAAATAGCTTAGGTAGATGTTGTTTACCTCCTTGAGTAGGTAGTGGCATTCCTTTCATGGTTTTCATAGTGCTTTCTGCAAAAGTAGGATTAGTGGGTTAATTAAGGTTTACTAGGTTTGCTTTACATTTAAGTCTTTCTCCTTTCTTGAGTTAGAGTAGCATCTGTAGAGTAATCTTTCTCTCTTTTCATGACATATAGAGCTTCTTCTAGAATCCATAGAAGTTGGCTTGAGCTTCTAGTGATCTTGCGCTGACTGACCAAGTGACAACCTACAGTAAGAACTAGTACTTGTGCATACAACACCGATGCTTCCAAGTTTGTTATGAACTATCGGGTTGATAAGAGTAAAGTAGGCAGCCTAGGAGTTGCAGCATTATTGCTACAATACTGGTGCTCACCATATTTTTGGCACTATTTCCAGGGAAGCATCAGAGTATTTTGTGATTACTACTTTCTTTTATTTTCTACTACAACCTTCTACTAATAGTTTATTTTTAGCAAAAGTAGACTAGTCCTTTATTTTATTTTAGTTCTACATTTCCTTACTTTCTTTTTCAATTTTGCAAATTTCATTTTAGCAAGAGTAGACTAGTCGTTTCCTTTCCTTTCAAGTTCTACATTTCCTTGCTTTCCTTTCAATTCTACAATTCTCATTTCAGCAAGTTCATTTCAGCTAGTTGTAATTTGTTTTGTTCAATCAATTTCAGTTTTGCATGTACTATCAGTGCGGGGGGGAAAAAGATTTCCTTTCATGCCTCATAGGAATAGAGATAACTCAAGAAAATGTTTGCCCAACACCCCCACTGCTTCACACAGCTAGCCTTCTCTCTTCTTCGGCAGCAGCGATCAAGAAGAACCCTTAGGTGAACAACATGACATATTTGAAGAACCTATAAGGGAAGAATAAGAAGAAAACATTCCTATGGAGCCAATGGTTGCACATAGAAATGCAAGGGGGAATGGAGAGAGAAGAGAAGGTACCTTTCCCATTCAGAAGACTAATGGGGACACCAAAATGAAGAATATAAGCCCCTCCGCCTTACCTCATTTCCATGGTCTGACTACAGAAGATCCTGACACCTTTTTGTTTGAGTTTGTTGTTATCTTTCAAACCTATGACCATGCAGAAGATGAGACAAAGTTTAAATTGTTCCCTTCTACTCTCAAAGATGCAGCACTACGTTGGTTCATGGGATTACTTGGCAATAGCATCACAACTTGGGCTCAGATGCAACAAGCTTTTAACGACAAGTAACGAGACTATTGTAGGTCAAAAGATACTAAAGAAGAAATTTTTCAAATGACTATAGGTAGTGATGAGTCCTTGGAAGACTATGAAGAGAGGTTCCTGATCAGTTACAAAAGGGCTAGGTGTACACTTGACCCTGAGTCTCTAAAGTTGGTCTTTCTTAGAGGAATTCGGGAAGATCTTTTGGACACCCTCCATCTACTGGCTGGGGGAGACATCTACCAACTATCCTATGAGGACATAAAGGTTGTTTTTAAAAACCATTCTATAGTAGCCAGAAATAAAGGTAAGGGGAGTCAACCCATAGCCAGTACCTCTTCCTCTAACTCATCCATCAAAGGAGAAATTGGAAACATGTTGGAAGACTTCAAGAGTGATATGTTGCAGACTCTTGCCATGCAAATGGATACCTTACATATCAAGAGGAAGCAGAGAGGGCTTTGGCCATTTTTTGCCATAGATGCACTAAGAGGCACCCTAGGAATGAATGCCCATTGAACTCTATAGAGGTTTTTTCAATCTGTGAAGAGAATCATTCTACAGATAAGTGCCCTTCCTTGCCCGGACTGAAAGTTGTATAACAAGGGGCTAAGGGAGTCACTGAATAGCTCTATTACATAAACCAAAGGAGGCCGCATGGACCTAGACCATATCAGTAGGGGAATCAAGGGACATCTCAGGCATACTACAACCCCAACCAAGTCACTACCATACCTTCTTGGGGCCCCCCTTCTCATCCTTCCTGGTCCACACCTCCTCCTTGGTCCTTCACATCTCCATATCATGCCCAACCAGCCACCCATTCATTTCAATTCTATGTTCAGTCACAACCTCAATGGAATGCATCTCATTAGGGATGGAGGTGCTAATAAAACTCTCCTCCCACTCTTTTTCCTCCACCACCCACCCAACCACAACTGTTACATCCTGCTCCACCAAGGCAACCCCAAATACCTACCTAGCCAAATCCGAACCCAAACAACAAACATGCTCAGCAAGTGTATAGTGGGGAACCATAATGCCTGACTTATGTTGTGGAGATTCAGGAAATTAACTTGCAATCTGGGAAAGTTCTCCCAAATAGCCAGCCTCCACTCAGGGAGGTTGAGGAAGATAAAGAGGAAAGCAAACCTAAAGAAACTGAACTCTTGGGGAATTGAAACATTTATGTGTGAAGATACCACTTCTCGAAGCCATAAAAGATGTGCCTATCTACAATAGGTTGATCAAAGAGAAGTTCTTTAGGCATCCAGAAAGGCATAAAAGAGATGCCCCAACCATCAATGTCATAGGGCAACTGTCCGACCTGATGTTAGGGCAGGTAATCTATCCAAACTATCTGGACCCTAGAATCCCAGTAGTTGATGTCCACATCAATGGCACCATGATCCCACACACCTTGATTGATCTGGGAGCTACCATTAATGTGATTAAAAGGGACATAATGCTCAAACTCAACCTCCGGGGCTCCTTGAGGAAGACCACGACCATGCTACAGCTTGCAGACTGCTCCACCATGACCCCTGAGGGGATTATGGAAGATGTGATGGTCTCCATTGATTCTTGGGAGTACCCTGCTAGTTTCTTAGTTCTCTAGCCAAAGGAAAAGCTCACTGGGTATCTTCTCATTCTGGGACGACCCTGGTTGGCTATTGTCGATGCCTATATCAGTTGTCGAGCTGGGAACATGACCATAAAGAATGGGCACATGTTCAAATAGTTAATCCTATATCCTCCTGCCCAACCCTTGCTAGAACATGATATACCTCTCTAGTTGGAGGAGGACTATGAGGATGAAGTCTATTCTACACCACTTTGTGCATTAGAAATCGTCAAGGGGGGGAACCACAAGATGAGGATGATATGATTGAAAATCTGATTCAGGATCCACCTCCCACTGTATCACCATTAGAGGACATAGTAAGAGAAACCCAAAACAATCCCTCAACTAATCTCTGTGTGGCCAACTCCACTCCTTTCTCTGTTAAGAATATAGAGTTCGGCCCAGAAAGAACCTTGAAAATCAATCCATCCCTATCCACTTCCTAGGAGAAAGAACTATGTAGCCTGCTGAGAAAACACCTAGATGCCTTTGCCTGGAGTTATAAGGAGATGAAGGCAGTGCACCCTTCAGTATGTACTCATCATATATACATCAAGGAGGATTGCAAGCCAATCAGGTAGCCTCAAAGGAGGATGAATCCAACACTTAAAGATATTGTTAAGGAAGAACTATAGAAATTGCTTGATACATGATTCATCTATCCCATCTCTAACAGTGAATGGGTCTCTCCTTTGGTACTAGTGCCCAAGAAAAATGGTAAGTGGAGAATCTGTGTCGACTATCGGGAATTGAATGAAGCCACTAAAAAGGACCATTTTCCTTTACCTTTCATAGATCAAGTGTTAGATGTTCTGGAAAGAAAAAAAATTCTCTTTCCTAGAAGAGTTCAACGGGTACAATCAGATTCAAATCAGCGTGGAAGATCAAGATAACACCACTTTCACTTGTCCTTAGGGTACCTTTGCATACCGAGTCATTCCTTTTGTCTTGTTCAATGCCCCAGCCACTTTCCAAATAGTAGTATTGAGTATATTTTCTGAATTGGTTCGTGATGCAGTAGAAATATACATGGATGGTTTTACTCCTTATGGTTTTGACCTTCAGGAAGCCTTGTCTAACTTAGGAAAAGTTTTGGATAAGTGTAATGAGATGAACCTATCCCTTAGTCTGGAAAAATGTGAATTCTTGATGACTGAAGGGACCATGATGTTGAAAATACAACAAGATGATGGAGCTTAGTGAAAATAAGTAGCCTTCACTAAGTGGGCCCGCAGGCTATTTTTGGCGCAAAGTCTATTTTTAGACTATGTCTATTTTTAGACATATGGATCATGGTCTATGAGTTGTAGGATGCTATTTATGGATGAATGGTCATGTTGGTAAAAATAGATGGACCTCTTTAGACATATGGGCGGATTTTATTTTTAGACTGCCAGTCAAAAAATAGAACAGTCGAATATTATTAGCTCTTAATAATATTTGGACTATAAACATTATATTATCCTCTTGTAGCACTTCAGTTCGAGCTACGGATGTGGCACATGCAACCACCAGAAGGAAATATGCTTTTCCTATGGGTTAATTGAGCTATTGCATGATCGACTTTAGTTCGAACTCAAGTGATTGAGTTTGGTGGAGTTGATTGAGGAGTTGACGGAGTTGTGTTCAGCTTGACTTAGTTGAACTAGTTGTATTTAGTCTAACTGAAAAATACACTAGTAATGAGTGGTGTGAATTAATTATTAGTTAATTCACTAATTATTAACTCATAAATCAACTAAAGAATACATCAGTTAACTCAGTGCATGAACAGTTCAGTGGAGACAAGTGTTAGAGGTGGGTGAAAGGGTGAGACTACTATTAGTTGTGACTATAGCTATGCATGAGATTTGCACAATCATTTATTGAGATTGCTAATGAGGATTGCACAGTACAAGCTAAGGGAATTCGAACTTGGATCAGATCTATTCTCAACTTGGATTGCCCAATAGAGGTAGGCAAACAATGGAGGAGATTTGAACCTGTGGCTTGTTCAGATCTGAGCTGGTTTGTGTGTAGCATGTGGAGATAGTACTGAGTACTTGTGAGGAGTATTGTACTATGTAAGTTACATGTTCTCTATCATTATAATATACAGATAGTTTGGGGTTTTCAGCTGTATGCTTTCCCCATTACATACTGTGTTGATATGTGTGATTGATGTTTCAATGTGCGCATGCGATTGTTTTATTAATTCCGCAAATTGATGATCAATGGTAGAGGAGGTTATGTATTATGAATGCATTCCGCAAATAGTGTATAATCAGGATGATCTTTGTGAATAAGTGTTATATTATTCAAATTTCTACATGGTATCAGAGCAAAGTTGATCATCAGATCTATTATTCAGAAAGTGATTACATTTTATTTCTTTAGGCAGAGTCTGTAATCGGGCCAGGTAGCCTCTGGATTCATCCCTTTTTTGGAAGGTGAGATTTCTAGTAAATGCCCATACAGCCAATCTCTGTATGAGAAATACTTTGTTCTCATGAATTTTAGGTCAGAAGAGGTTGAGTTTTGAGCTGGTGGAATTCGAATTTGCAGCAGTGTTTTCTTGGTGTCGAAGTTGAAATGTCGTTCAACGGATTGTGATTGGAGTATGCCCTTGAAGGCAGCTCGAATTATATTGCATGGAAAGATAGGATGGAGGCAGTGTTAGATGACAATGTGTTGAAGAAGTTCATAGATGTTGAAGTCCCAAAGCCTACTGATGCTGCTCAAGTTGAGGCTTGGAAAAAGAAGACAGCAAAGTGTCGAAGGATTCTATTGGAGGGCGTGAAGGATCACATTGTATCAAGCCTACATGGAAAGGCTTCTCCATACTTGATGTGGAAAGCATTGACAAATATATTCCAAAGAAAGAGCGACCAGAGGAAGTTGGTGCTCAAGGATAAACTCAGAAACATTAAGTGTGAAAATAGAGACGGTATGCCCAAGTATCTCACGAAGTTCACCCAATGCCGGGATGAGCTGGGAAGTGTGGGGGTGACTGTCGATGATGAGGACTTGGTGAGCTTGGCTCTCCTTGGTTTTCCGAAGAGTTGGCATTCCTATTAGGATTATGTCAATGGTCGAGAGAAATTTCCAGGATGGGAGAGACTTTGGTCTAATCTTGTGCAAGAGGAGATCAGGCGGAATACCAGGGACAGATCTTCATCAAAGGCATCTGATGAAGAAAATTTGCACTTTGGCAGCCAAAGCAAAGAAGGGGAAGAACAAGAAAGCTTCTCATTCCGGTGCGAAAGGCAAGAAGCAGGACATGTCCAAGGTGAAGTGCTTTCACTGTCACCAACACGGACATTATGCCACAAATTGTCCGCAGAACAAGAAAAATAAGAAAGTTGTTGGATCTGCAGCGGGAGAGGCCTTAGCCTCGCAGTTTGAACTGGATTTTTCACTGATCGCATGCTTGGTATGAAGTGTGATGGGATCAGTATGGTTCTTGGATAGTGGTACGTCTTCTCACATGATAGGAGATCGAGATTTGTTTTCTGGTCTGGATGAGAAATATCTTGTAGTGCACATCGAGATGGGCGATGATGGTAGATACAGTGCAACCAGTATCGGTACCATTTCCTTTGAGAGGGAGTCTGGTAAAACCTTCGTATTGAAGGAAGTGATGCATGTTCCAGGATTGAAGAAGAATCTTATCTCTGTGGCGATGTTAGAATACAAGGGATATGAGGTTGTCTTCAGCGAGGGAAAGGCTTTCCTGCGCAGTAAGACAACTGGAGAAACCTGGAAGATAGGGGTTCGAGTAAAGAACCTTTATCAATTGCATGTAGATGTTTGCGCAGCAATGGCATGCAAGGTAGAAGGAGTGGTGATCTGAGATGATGGCAAGCTTTTGCACCGGAGATTGGTCCACCTTCACCATGGAGCTTTGAAGATACTGCAGCAGATTTCTACTGGGCTTCCCAAAGGCACTCTTGCGCAGTCAGATTAGTGCAAGGGGTGTACTTTGGGAAAATTTGTGAAAGCCACCTTTCATGAGAAGGATAGTCGCACCGCAAAAATCCTTGAGAGAATTCACACAGACGTGTGTGGACCTTTCTCAGTAGCTTCGACAGCAAAGCACAAGTACTATGTGATCTTTGTTGATGATTTCTCTTGAAAGTGATGGATCTTCTTCATGCAGAAGAAGAGCGAGACATACTCAAAGTTCTGTGAGTTCAAAGCACTGATCGAGAAGGCATTAGGGAATAAGGTGAAGGCTCTTAGGAACGACAATGGTGGTGAATTCATCTCTGGCGAGTTCAAGGACTTCTGCAGCGCAGAAGGGATTCGAAGAGAGCTCATAGCTCCCCATAACCCACAGCAAAACGGAGTTGCTGAGCGGAAGAACAAAACGATCGTGGGTGCTGCATGGGCGATGTTGCATGATCAGGGCCTACCCCTTCACTTGTGAGTGTAGGCATGCAATACTGGAGTATATGTGCAGAAACATTGTCCTCACAAGATTCTTGGCATGAGTACACCCGAGGAGGCTTATTCTCGTAAGAGGCCTGATATTTCCCATTTGAGGATTTTTGGTTCTCCTGTTTACATGCATGTGACGAAGGATGCCAGGAAGAAGCTGGAGCCAACCGCAGAGGTTGGGATATTTGTGGGGTACACTGATACGCCCCACAACTATCATGTGTATTTTCCAAACAGTCGCAAGACTGTTGTGCGACGGGATATCAAAGTTCAGGAGGAGAAAGCCATGAAGTGCTCGCTTGAGAGGGAGCCACACTTGCATGCAGATGAGGAGCTATTAGTTCCTAAGGATGAGCTTCAGGATGTGGATCAGCCACAATATGAAGTTCATGGAGTGGAACAGACCACTCATGTAGCGCCAACCATCAGAGGGCGAAAGCGCACTACAGAAGCTGAGCTTCTGGCTCAAGATGTAGAGAAGGTTGTAGGACCACCTATAGCACAGCGCAGACAGAGACAGTCACCTGATCAGTACAATGGATACATGGCTCTTGTGAGAAAATGTGTCGTGACTGAGCCATCATCTTTCGAGGAAGCTGTGGAGGATCCCGTGTGGGTAGATGCCATGGTGGAAGAGTATGATTCGATTGTCAGAAACATTGCATGAGAGATTGTCCCAAGACTGGAGGGGAAATCAGTGGTGGGTTTGAGATGGATCTACAAACTGAAGCAGGCAGCTAATGGAAGTGTGGAGAAGCACAAGGCAAGATTTGTTTCCCGAGGCTTCTCACAGATAGAGGGGATCGATTATGAGGAGACCTTTGCACCTGTCGCAAGGTATTCTTCCATACGGACGATTCTTGCTCTCTCAGCGTAGATGGGGTGGCATATCCATCAGATGGATGTGAAGATTGCATTCCTCAATGGAGTCATTGAGGAGGAGGTGTACATAGAGCAACCCAAAGGTTTCGAGATCTTCAGCAGTGAGTCGCATGTGTGCAGGCTCAAGAGAGCGTTGTATGGGTTGAAACAAGCACCTCGTGCTTGGTACACATGGATAGACAATTATTTCACCGGACTTGGATTCTCCAAGAGTGAAGCGGATCCTAACCGATACCAGATTGTGGTGGAGGGTAAGTTGCTTATCATTGTAATTTATGTAGATGATTTGATTTTAACGGGAGATGAGCTGTTGATACTTTCATGTAAGGAGGATCTTGCTCGAGAGTTTGAGATGAAGGACTTGGGCCTCCTTCATTATTTCTTGGGATTGGAAATTTGGCAGCGCAGTGATGGACTATTTGTTTCTCAGGGTAAGTATGCCCGGGAGATACTGGAGAAGTTAAACATGCATGGCTGCAAGCCTCTTGACACTCCTCTTCCTAGATGTTGGAGGAAGGAGGATGCTACTTCAGCAGAGGTAGTGGATGCCACTGTTTATCGACAGTTGTGGGGTCACTTATATATCTGGTCAATACACGACCTGATATATGTTATGATGTTAACCAGCTTTCACAAGCTATGCTTAAGCCAACCAAGCTCTTCTGGAAGGCAGGAAAGCATGTATTGCGTTATCTCAAAGGCACATCAGGATATGGATTGTGGTACAGACAGGAGGATGAGGTGAAGTTATGTGGCTTCACGGATGCAGATTGGGTAGGGAGCCCAACGGACAGAAAGAGCACATCTGGAGGGATCTTCAGTATCGGGTTGACAACAGTTTCTTAGTACAGCAGGAAGCAGAGATCCATGGCACCCAGTTCAGCAGAGGTCGAGTATATGGCAGTAATTTTGGTTGCATGTGAGGCTATATGGATGAGGAAGATCCTAGTCGGGTTCTTCGGGTCACACTTGGAGCCTACTGTGATTTATTGTGATAACTAGAGTTGCATTAAACTCTCGGCTAATTGAGTATTTCATGATAGATCCAAGCACATCGACATCAGGTACCATCATATCAGAGATTGTGTGCAGCGGAGAATCATGTTACTTTCATACATTCCCACGGAGGATCAGGATGTTGATATCTTGACGAAGGTGCTCACCAGGAGAAAATTTGAATGCCACAGAGGCAGGATAGGGGTTGCAGATAATCCATATCTTGTTGAGAGGGAGTTTTGAAAATGCAACAAGATGATGGAGCTTAGTGAAAAGAAGTCGCCTTCACTAAGTGTGCCCGCAGGCTATTTTTGGCGCAAAGTTTATTTTTAGACATATGGATCATGGTATATGAGTTGTAGGATGTTTTTTATGGATGATTGTTCATGTTGGTAAAAGTAGATGGACTTCCATTTTTAGACAACAGTGGAGGTACTGTCAGTCTAAATATAGAACAGTCGAATATTATTAGCCCTTAATAATATTTGGACTATAAACATTATCTTATCCTCTTGGAGCACTTAAGTTCAAGCTACGGATGTGGCACATGCAGCTACCAAAAGGAAATACGTGGTTCTTATGGGTTTCTTTAGCTATTGCATGGAGGACTTCAGTTAGGACTTCAGTGATTGAGTTCTGTGGAGTTTGATTAGGAGTTGATGGAGTTGTGTTCAGTTTGACTTAGTTAAACTAGTTGTATTTAGTCTAACTGATCAATAGACTAAGTGATGAGTGGTGTGAAATATTTATTAATTAATTCACTAATTATTAACTCATAAAGAAACTGAAGAATACATCAGTTAACTCAGTGCATGGACAATTCAGTGGAGACAAGTGTTAGAGGTGAGTGAAAGGGAAAGACAGCTACCAGTTGTGACTATAGTTGTGCATGTGATTTGCACAATCAGTGGGATTGAGTATGCCAATGAGTTTGTGTAGTGTTATACAAGGGAAACACGTGAATGGATCAGGAATTCTCATCTATTCTCATGCAAGATTGCGCAGTGGAGGCAAGCAAACAGCGGAGGAGATTTGAGCTAGTGATTGATTCAGATCTGAGCTAGTTTGTGTGTAACAGGTGGAGATAGTACTGAGTACTTGTGAGGAGTATTGTACTATGTATTGTTACATGTTCTCAATCAATATAATATACAAATAGTTGGGGGTTTTCAGCTATATGCTTTCCCCGGGTACATACTGTGTTGATATGTGTGATTGATGTTTCAATGTGCACATGCGATTGATGTTTTAATTCCGTAAATTGATGATCAATGTAGAGGACGTTATGTATTATGCATGATTCCACAAATAGTGTATAATCAGGATAATCTCTGTGAATGAGTGTCATATTATTCAAAATTTCTACAAAAATTAACACAGTAAAACTAACATTCAATAATAGATCACACAGGGAATGATGAATCTCCCATGCATTGAATTTCTTCTTTTCATATTTATCATACTTTTCCAATTGATTCTTGTAGAATTTTTGTTCATGGCTTCTATAACAAGCTCACTTTACTTGAAGACAATTTTTTTTCACAAATACCTTCATTTGATACATATTTCTGAACTTGATTGACATTGAGTCATTGTCCTTGTGAAGAGTTTCAATGATTAGGTACCCATGTTAAAAGCAAGAGACATCTTGTAAAGGAGTTTTCCTCTGAATTATGTGCTCAATGTACTATTGAAAAGGATATTTCTCTCTCTCCAAATTTTTTGTTTTTTCCTCTTTAATGCTCATGCAAAGAACTCCATTTGCAATTTTTTTATTTAAATTAAATTTTTTCCACTGAATTTTTTTTTTGAGGGGATTGAGTTTCTAGAGTTAACTCCATAATTCTTGATAGTTCTTGGAAATGTTTCTCTTCCACTACCAACTGTGTCCAAAGATTCCTTACACATATTTTTTCCTGCTCAAACTTAGCAACATATTCTTCCTTAATTCCTTGATGGAAGAAACAACATTTGTATTTGTATCTTTAGATTGAGATGAGTTACTCAGCCTGATGGAGATAGTTTTCTAAGCGATCTCTCTTGAAATGGTTTTTTTAATATCATACCTAATTTCATAAATTTCACGCCATACTTCTGATCTTATCATTTCATATAGTCCAGTATAGTCAATGTCCCTAGTTGGGTAATCACTGCAGAGAAACTTCATATGCTGATACAACGATCAAATTGTCTTCTCTTTGATGTATTCATTAGGAAGCATAGTTTAACAAGCATTGTCTTCTAATGAAGAGACAAAACTAGAGTAACTATCAAATAATCAGGAAAAATCTTATTGGTTTGAACACTTCTTCAACCCTTGTTTATCAACTCACTAATCTGTGTGTAAATTATTAGGAGAATACATGTGCTTATCAACAGTGTTACACTGAAATTTGTCACCATGACTATCTGCAGTTAATATGGCTCAATCAATAGTCATATTATCCTCCTTGTCAAGCCTTATACCTCTGCTCTTCATGTCAAACTTCAAAAAAGAGAGAAAGTCACTAAAAAACAAGTTTATCTCTGGGTACGCAGGTTCTCTCTACTTTGCCTGCGTGTACGCATCCCAAGCTCATTATACCTACGTACTTTTACGCTCTGTAAGTCAAGGGATGGGTACGTACTCCTGTAAAGGTCAAAATGCGCGAGTTTCATCTTAAAAAAAGTTACTTGTGGTCACTTCTAGAGCTTTCTAGAAGAGTGTTTGACGTGTATTGAGCGCCTCCAGATGGTTCATGCATCCCTATGATAGAGGAACTTATCCCATCAAGAGAGGAGCTACCCCATCCAAAAGAGGGAGTATCCCATTGATGTTGGAACTAAATAACTTCCTCTAAGAACACTATAAATACAGGCCTTGGGCCAGAGGAGGGGAGGTTGAAAGCTGAACATTCCAAAGGGTAGATGCTACTGGAATTAGGACTTCCATTGTAAACTTGTGAGGAGAGATTACCATCCTT
>APFE030665398.1:0-68595 GCA_000404065.3 Pinus taeda
CCCTATACTACTAGTGTAACCCCTTATTGTTATTAGTACAATCCACTTATTATATTGATGTACCCATGTAGTGCCCATATTGTTACTATTGTGCCCCATAGAAGCCCACTATTGTTTTTATTGTGCCCCTACATTTTTATTGTTATGTCGGCTCTGATTATGTTATGACCCCTTAGACTCCTATATATAGAAAGGAGATCGTCTTTTCATTTGTATCATCCAAGAATTTTTCATTTATGTAATGTAAAGGAGGTTGCCCCCTCGAAGAGGCTGAATTCTAAGGTGTTGATCTATCTTTTCTATCTTTTCTTGAGCTGGTTTCATAACATGTTGCAAAGTTCAAGGCCAACTTTAAATGTATATATCGATGCTAAGAAGGATTTTATGGAAGATTGGCATGTGTTGCCATATCTAGTAGTAGAAGAACATATTTTGCCTATCATCAATAAATGGTTGAGTGATTGGATCACCCTAACTGACACAACGATAGTAGCAGGTACAAGGAAGACCACTATAGAAATGTAGGCTGAGAAGAAAGATCTGAAGAAACGCCCCAAGTAGGATCCTAAGAAGGTCATAATTGACCTGGAGGAACCCACTGTTCTAGAGACAGAGCACACAGTCGGCATAGAAACTGCACAGAAGGAATAGGGTGGTGAAGTTCGTTTTGTGGGCATGGAGGAGTTCGAGTCTCCGTTCATTATCAAGAAGCAAAGTGCTAGTAGTGCGTAGAAGAAATAAAAATTGACCAAGTCCACCAGCTTAGACCCACTGGCCCTCACAGAGGGGGACCTTGATGAAATTGGAGACATTGTCAGATCTGGGACGAAAGATATCTAGGGACACATCAAAGAGAAATACCAATCCATCTTGACAAAGGTCTGACAGGGGCTTAAGGAATTACAGGTACATACAAGTGTTCTATAAGTGAGCATGGGTCAAGCGAGCCTGTAGCAAGTGAGTGTGATAGCCTCAACAATAGAACTTATCGTAGACCTTCACACAATGTAGCTACCAGAGAGATCATTACATGTTGACACTTTAGAGGATAGGGGGCGCCTATTGCATATGAAGAACTTGAGCCTTAACCTTGCGGTGATCCCCAACCAATAATTGCATGAGCTATATCAAGGAGTATTAGATGAGCTCAAGTTTTGAGAACAATGACTATTACTGGTTATCAGTGAAGTTAAGACTAACAACCAACAAATGTTTGAGGAAAAGGCTCAGGCACTTAAATAATGAGAAGAGATTGTTGCACACAATCAATAGTTAGAAGCAAAATTAGCACAAGTATGTAGTGATCTTCCAGAGCTCTAGATTCAAGAAGAGGAAGCTTCAGCTGAGAAATTATAGAAGCTGGAAACCGTAGTGAAAGAATATAAGGCTGAAGTGGGAAAGGTGTAGTTTGAGCTGCAACTGTAGATCTCAGAGTTGCAGATGAATTTATAGCCTGACACCCCTCAAGAAGTCTAAGAGAAGTGTGAGGCTGCTAACAAAGATGATATGGAAGTTCTTTCCACTGTAGTTAATGACTACAGCCAAATTTTTTAGATTACAATGGAAATGGGGCCTCACTAAAGGAGGACCCACATCTACAGAAACTTGAAGCTTGAATTCGTGAAAAGAAACTGTAGTTTGAAGTGATCAAGGCAACAACATGAACCTTAGCACCTGTGAAGAGGTTCACCAGACTCCAAGAAGGGAAATTCATATAGACTCAGATTAATGAGCTACATTGAAAGGCCTCTATCGTTTAAACAAGGATGCAACCATGGGCTGATGAAGCAAGCCAACTGTCATATAATTTCCAAAGTAAATAGAAATCCATTCAGTAGAAACAGAGGATGATGAGCTTAGTAGTCACAGGGCCAACTACAAAGAATTTGGTTGAAGCGGTTCGGCAGGCCGCCACATAGAGTACAAAAAAACGTCAAGCCTTGAAGTCAAAATTTAGTGGCTCCATGTTGGGTTGTGTTATATTCTTTCCATGACTAGCCCACGTAGTTAACTGGGGGGTTATAAGGGTGGTGGAGCCCCCCCTTCATTCTGTTGATTGCGTAGCAGGGGGAGTCACAAGGGGTTTGAGGGGTGTAGGTAACCTCACTCTATGGGGTATAGGGCAGAAGCCCAGAAAATTTTTGGTTTTGGACCCTATGTTAGGTTGGGCAAACCTACCTATGGTTTTGTGCATGATTTTCGTACATGGCTTTGGATGCAATGGTTTTCGTTCCATGGTTTTGGACGTGATGGTTTTTGGTCCATGGTTTTGGGCGTGATGGTTTTCGGTCCATAGTATTGGATGCTTCAACATGTATAAATATGTATTATAACATTGAAAGGGAAATAATGAAAAATCAAGCTGGTAGTCTCGATTTTGGGATCTAGGAGAAAATCTTTGTGTATATTTGTTTTATGTGTTATGCTCTTGCATTGTTTATTTTTTGTGTTCTAGAATTCGTATGCAGGTAATTTCTGTATGGGGTTAAAACCTACATTTGGTATCAGAGCTGTTTTGGCTTCAAGGGGATGCCTTTGTTGCTGAGGGGTTTCGGTCGGGCCTGTGGTAGACCCTGTTTAGTGGGAGATCTGTGGGATTGATTCTAGTGGTGAAAGAAGATGGTGAGTAGTGGAAAGATAGAGATAGAGAAATTTAATGGTCAGAGTTTTGTGTTGTGGAAAGTCAAGATGGAGGATCTATTGGTGGATAAAGATCAGTGGATCATGCTAGATCCGGGTACTAAACCAACGAGAGTGCCTGATGAAGAATGGAAGAAGTTGGATCGGAAGGCAAAGAGCACAATATGATTGTTTGTCTCAGATTCAGTATTTCTAAATGTATCAGGGGAAGCTACGAAAAAGGCTTTGTGGGACAAGTTAAGGGCTTTGTACCAGTTTAAGTCTCTCGTGAATAAATTGTTCCTACGGAAAAATCTGTATAACATGAGGATGAAAGATGGAGACTCGGTGACAGAGCATCTGAATGCATTTAATACTATGGTAAGTCAGTTATCATCTGTTGATATCAAAATTTCATATGAAGATGAGTGCATTAGTTTGTTGTGTTCTCTACTATATTCGTGGGATAGTCTGGTTATTGCAATAGGTAGCAATGCAACTGCCTTGCAGTTTGACGAAATAGTTTCATCCTTGTTGACGGAGGAGATGAGATGAAAAAATATGGAGAGCTAGAATGGTGATTGATTTGGATTTAAACAGGAACGCAACAAATTACAAAGATAACCATAAATACAGATATGCAGCAGAAATAATAGTTAATTTCATTAATGTAAAATACTATAATATGCTTACAAACAGAAATGGAAATAAACTAGCTAGGGCGATGGTACCTTATCTCTAAGAAGAGATGTGGTGGCTACATGGCTCTGAACTATGTTACAATGAGGCTCGAAGGCCTATTTATTGTTGAGAAACAATGGAAAACCCTAAACATCCAAAAATCTAAACCTAGAAGATGAAATGCCAAATTGTGGGCCCCGTTTGGGTAAATTGGTACATCAACTTCTCAGGGTTGTATCTTTGGCATCCGATCTTCATTTGACATGTACAATAGCTCGTTAGAAAGATATATCAAAGGAATATAACTTTGGGAAGAGAAACATCAGCCTACAACCCATGTTCCTCCTAATTTTCCGAAAAAATGTCATTTAGGGCCTCAAAACATCTCCGGAAGTTCAAGACCCAAAAAAAAAAAACTGCTAAAAATAGTAAATTGTGCTACAATTACGGAAACTAAAAAACTGAAAGAGACAGTTCTGGGGGTCCAAGTGGGATAGATGGGTGGCCACCAACATCCAACTAGATCATTCCTCCCTCCATAGGAAGCAATGGTCCCCATTTCTTTGAGTTCCTCCATTTGCTGAACTTGATCCCTGGTGAGCTATTCTACAATCTCTAATGTGTCCAATAATGGTAGGAAGCATGGTCGAGGGCATTCCACATTGAATTCTCGATGCAAGAAAAAGAATGAAGGAATGTTGTGCTCCAATGCATTGTTTCCCATCGCCTTGGTAATACTATAAGGACCATGTTAGAGTGGTCTAAGCTTCTGATGGACTCTTGTAAGGTGTTTTTTTTTGCAGATGCAACCAGACTTTGTTGCCCACCTAAGGCTTGTGTGCTACCCCTGTGGGTGAGGAGAGGTTTTTCCTATGTTCTATCATGACCGTATCCCTTTTCTGCTATTGCTATGTGAAGGAACCCTTCGCGGGGGTCATGGATGTGGTGATGATCTTCCCCTTACTTTGGGAGCAAACTAGATAGAAAATGAATTTCCTAGTCTGGGAGATGAGTTTATTGCCTTTCTTGGCAGTGATCAAAGAGGTGGTGGTAGGTGGGGCTACCTTCAGTATCCTGTATAATGAATTACACAAAGAAATAATGATAATACGAGGCCTTGACTCATACACAGCATGTCACCTCCACAAGTATGGCTGGCCTAATAGTACATCACAAACATCCAGAGGTGTAACATCACACAATACCTCATCTGTGAAGGGTTTGATGATGTAAGAAGGTGACACTGCTGGTAAACTCTGAGACCTTGTCCTGGGTGAAGCCACCTAATACTATATGGCTGCAGGTATGGTGTAGTCGATAGGCCTAGCCGCTTCATGACCTTTGCTGAAATGAGGTTCTTTTGGCTCCCACTATCAACAATGAATTGCAGCGGCGAACCCTTCACCCACATCTGTGAGTGGAAGAGACGCTGCCCATCCTCTGGATCTTTGGCTAATTCTTCTGGATCTTGGTGGTGCCAACAATGACGTTGGGCTCCGTATTAATGATCTACTTCCCTTTTCCATTCCCCTTGTCGGGTTCTAACTCAGGGTCGGAACATGCATTTGATTCTGAAGCCTTCAACTCGGACACTAATGACTACTTGGTCCAACACTCACTTGTGTTATGAGTGCGATGTAGGTTTTAACCCCGTACAAAAATTACCTGCATACGAATTCAAAATCACAGGAAAAATAAAAATGCGAGAGCATAACACATAAAACACATATACACAGAGATTTCCCACTGGATCTCAAAACCGAGACTACCAGCTTGATTTTTCATTATGTTCCTTTCAATGTTACAATACATATTTATACATGCCGAAGCATCCAATACCATGGACCGAAAAACCATCACGTACAATACCGTGGACCAAAAAAAACCATCGATCCAATACCATGGACCGAAAACCATTGCGTCCAAAAAACATGTGCAAAAATCATGCACAAAACCATAGGTGGGTCCGCCCAACCTAACATAGGGTCCAAAACCAAAATTTTCCAGGGCGCTGCCCTGGACCCCATAAAGTGGGGTTACGGGTACCCCTCAAACCCCCTGTTAACGATGTGGAAAGAATATAACACATCCCTATGTGGAAACCTACCTTATATCTGGGGTTTTCCTATTGAAGCAGACTAAGGCGCATGGCCCCTAGGTTTAGTCACATTCACCTAATCACTCGTGCTCATCAGGTGGATTGACTGGAGGTTGATGAGACATTCCTTGTGCAAAAAGACCAGTTAGGGATGGCATTTGACTAGTAGTTGTGTTTGAACCAGGGAATGGAAGTTGGTCTACGAGCTATACCACTCTGCCTTCATGCGGGAAACATATCACTTGAAAGAGTGAGGAAACAATAACTCCCATGCTATAAATATAGTCACGACCAAGGAGTAGATTGTAATATAATGGCCCTTGGACTACCATCATGTTAAAATAAATAGGTTTCCTTCTCAAAGTTATAGGAAAATTTGGAAGGATCCTTAACGGTCGACCTGTTCCTTTGTTGAAGCCCGACATATTGCGAATCTCAGGTAGAAGAAATGGTGAGCCAAGCGCTTTCCAGGCAGTTGAGGAAAGGATACTCATGGAGGCCCCTTCATCTATGATTATACCAGCCATGATCATTCTGTGAGCTTGTACTATGATTCAGAATGGCACATTAGATGATAGGCGGGGTCTCCCTAGTAGATTCCAATCGAAGGAAACGACTAGATTGGTTGGACGAGGGACCGAATATACAACCAGATGAATCTCTGACAAACTTCCTTCCTGTGGTAAAGGAACGGGTGGATTTCCCCCATGTTCATTGGATTCTGTGTTAACAAAAAGAATTTTAACAGTGTCGTTCTCATTCTCTTTGGTGACTATATCATCTGAAGGTGGACCTTCTAAAGAAAACATTGGGTCGACTACCATCTCGACATGTTGACTTTGGTCTGGTGTGGACTCAGAGGGTTTATCTTCAATGATAGGTGCTTCGACTGAAAAAAAATGTGTGTGAGTTGGATTTTCAACTAGCGATGGACTCGGCAAGAGTTTCTTGTATCCAAGAGGAAGTCGCTATGGTGAAGCAGGACGGTTATCCAAGACTTCTTTAACTTCGTCTAGGAAAGGACAACAATGGAGGGCACGATCACCTTCACATAGTCTACAAGGAAATTTAGATCTTCCTTTCTATCCATTGACTTTGTTTTCACTAGTTGATGGTGTACTCTCAACATGAACGTTGGAGGTTGAAGACACCAGATTGTGCAAATGGGGAGACCAGTCCCTCAGGATCCATGGGATGCAGGGACAATGTCGATGATAGTGGTCTCCCTTCCAAATGACACATGGAGATTTAGGTTTGGATGGTGCAGTGTGTGGATTTTCGCCAGATGATGCATGGTTTCCCCCTTTCACTGTTGGCTTCTTCTTCTTCTTCTCCTTCCCTTTCTTCTTCTTCTTGGTTACTTGGTTTTTAGTGTTACTAGCTTCACCAAACGAAGAGGAAGAGCGAGAGGGAGAAACAAATGAAGTAGAAGGTTCGGGGGTAGCTCTAGTATCATCTGGTTACTGATTTGATTACTCAGGAATTACGGTATTTTGAACGACAGAGGTTTATAAAAGCCATACTGGCAAGCCAATTGTAAGTCCCGGAAGGAACAATGTAGCCATATGAGGTGCACCAACATCCCCCCAAGAGGAGAAGGGGCTAAGATTCCCCCCAAGGGGAAATCCTTGATTGGTGGACTCCATTTTCTCAACCTAAGACCAACGAGGGAACAATGATGTTATTCCGATCAAAATAAATTTTATGGCGCTTTGACACAATTTGTTTTTTCAATTTTAAAGAGTCGAGAAAAAGCTAAATATGACTCTAGTCACCTTTGATTTTTAATGAGCCTGAACTGAAAAGTGCTTAGATGGACGTTTTATTTTAAGGAGTCTAAAAAGGAATGAAAGTGACTAATCTGGAAATCTAGATAGAGGGATTACAAAATGAATTGCAAAACTGTAGAATACTTTTACTTACGGTAGTCAATCTTCCCAAATGCTGTGTTCAGTGCATTGCAGACACAGCTTCCTAAGGATAAAGGATATAGCCTATTGTGGTCTCCCAGTATATACATGACGGTATGTGGGAGCACAAGTCCATACTTGCACTTTTCGTATCAAAGAGGAGGAATCACCCAACCTACGATGAAAAATATAGTTACCAGGCTTTACAACATTGAAATACATCTCTAGCCTAAACTTCTAAATGTTGTGCGTTCGGTTCCAAAGTGTTTTTATGTTCATTGAGGTTTATTTTATAGTTCATCTTTCTTAAGAAGTTTTCCTTTAAGGTTCACTGCATGATGTAGATATACAATTCCTAAATATGCAATCTAAGATGATAAACAATCGTTTACTTTATTTTAGCAATCAAAATCCTAGCTACTAAGGAAAGAGAAGTAAAATTCTTTCAACATAGAGCAGGGAGCACACACTAAGATGCACTATCCTAAATCAATGTCCACATGCAGTCTAAATGCAAATGCACATGCATGTATTTATTTTTCAGTTCCCTTAATGTGTGAACGACAAAACGAAAACTAAGTATAGATATGAACTATCTTTCCTCAAAGCGACACTTTAGCAATTTATTTTAAAAAACGAAAGGAAGACTAAGACGACACTTTCAATTTTGAGTTGAAAACTACTTTCGACCCTTCAAAGAATTGATGATTCAAATCAAATACAATAGAAAAAGTGTAATCGACTATCTAAAAGAGGAAGACTTTATGACACTCTTTCCTTTGACTGAAAAGAACACTTGAGACACTTTCAAATCAAAAGACGACAGTTCAATTCTTTATCAATGGAAACTGAATAATGCAAAGGAAGGGAGTTTCAATAGTGATATACTAATCATAGGCAACGAAACTACTGAATAAAGCTGAAGAAAATGAAGAGAAAACCAAAATCTAGAGGCAGAAACAATCTCACTCAATCATCACACTTGTAACACAGGGAAATACGGATGCATCTCACCTGCAGCACACCGGAGGTGAGATTCATCTAGACTGCCAATGAGAGACAGTGCGATGGTCCATGGATGAGACTGAGCTTGGTTTTCACTCACAGTTTGCAGCTAAGTTCATGGATTTAGGCTAAGCTAATGATAGACAATAAACACAAAGTATAGGGGTTGATCTAATGAGGTTACTTGAGCTACCACCAGGGCCCTTAGGATGTTTGCAAGTCAGTTGTTTAGTTCATAAACAAACCCAGAGATTGACTGAAGTAGCATTGATCTAGTTTTCACTTGCATAGAAAATGCAGTTCGAAGGCTAGTTGGCTTAACTTTATGCTCCATCTGTAGTTTATAAAGCAAACAAATAGAAACAAACAAACAAAATATTCACTCCCCAGTGGAGTCGCCATTTTGTTATCGGGAAAACTAGTGTCCATTTAGAGCTACTAGTCCCACTAAGATGGGTAGCTATCTTAGAAACAAACAAACTAAAGTTACTTGTGTTTTCCTTTATGAGAGATAGATGAGAGAGAAGCAGAGAATACCAACCTCAGTCTTTTGCTAGTCTCTTTGCTTGTTTCCTCTCTCCCTGGATAGAACTTTCACCACTCCTTCCTCACTTGTCCCACTTCAAAGAACACCTATAGAGTAAAAAAAAAATAATACCATCAAAGCATAGAGATCTATAACCATAAACAAGATAGATCATATGTATATTAACCATACAAATGCATACATCAATCCAAGATTCAGAAATATATAAGAATATGGAGGAAAAATCAAATAGCTTTATTGATAGAAGTAGTAGAAAAGAGGATTACAACCCAGTGGTCTGACCCGACACTATCCTCCCAGCATGAAAGCCCTCTTTAGCTCATGAAAAGCTAGATCACCCAAGAATACAATGTTGCATAGAGAAATCACCAGCACTTCCTTACAAAATACAAAATTCCAGCCTCTGGATCTCTAGGATGAGGGATCCATATATAGATATTTGTAGGTGGGTGAGTCAGCTTCTGGGATTTTGATTAGTGTCATCTCACTGATAGTTCTTGGTTCCACTTGGAGATTTCATGATCTCTTACTCATCCCTAGGTGAATTCAGAGAGGCAAGTGTCATGTGAGCAGTTTCTAGAAGATTCGCTGGGTTTCCACCTAGCAAACCACCTCTGCCATTTGTCTGCTCTCACTCATCACACCCTACGAAGGGCATTTCAATATGCATCACACCTTTTGTGTGTAGCAGGTGACATGCATCACACCCTTAGCACTGAGCAGTCTATATGGTCTAGTTTTGACTAGTTCTAAGTAGGTTTTTAGGGAGAACTTATGGGAGATGATGTAATCAGCTGACCTTGTTCCTTTAGGGTATGAAGCAACACTTTTAGGGGTTTAGAAGCCCTTGGTTTATGGACATATGTGATTGGGGTTGCAGTGTCCAAATATGTCTATAACATGAAGACATATGAAGGCACTTGTAGAAGCTAATTTTGAGACACCCTTGGAGACCATGATGCATTGAATCCATCACGAGGTAACTTTGGAGATATTTGCATGGGTAATGTGAAGAGTAGTGGTGACACATTCTGAGATGACAAGGTTTTTATTAATGAAGTTATTTCGAGGAAGCATTGTTAAAGATAGATAGGACCCGTTGAATAAGATTTGGGAGCTATGAAGTACAACCAAGCATAGCTTAGCAAAGTGAAGCTATAGGGTTGGAGCCCTTAGGGTTGGTGCCTTGGAAAGTCCAAGTTGGTGTCTAGCAAATATAAGATTGGTGTATTTGTAGTTGGTGCTCCTAAACTCAAGGTTGGTGTGTTGGATAAGATAGGGTTGGAGCCCTAGAAGATCGAAGTCCTCAAGAAACTAGGTTAGAGCCTGTACCAGATATAGGGATGGAGCCCTTGAGGTTGGTGCCTCAAAATTGACAAGGTTGGAGTTGTGGAAGTCCAATTTGGTGCTTGGGAATAGGTTGTAGCCTAGGAGTTTGAATATCGGTGTCTTCACTTAGGGTTGAAGTGCTATATACATTGTACTTAATTCATTGTAAAGATTATATTAATAAAAGAATTTATTCCTATTGTTCATTTTGTGTTCTAAATATAAGTGATCTAATTGGTAAAAGTAACAATTGAAAATAAATATTGATTCACGCCCATTCTTAGTATTTCCAACAGAACTAGCTATATTTTTCCTTAGGTGAACTAAAAGGCATCTTAGGAATGAATGTCCACTAAATTTCATAGAAGTATGCTTAGTTTATAAGGAGAATCATGAAATAGATAAATGTCCCTCTCTGCCAGGTCTAAAGGTTGTATTCCAATTAGTAGTAGGTGGGCATGAGAAATTGTGCTTAATTAAACAACAGAGATCTCAAGTCCTCGATCATATCAACAAGGCATGCAAGGTGAAAATTATCATCACTACAATACAAATAAAAATGCACCTTGTAGCCTTGGTAGCCTTCCACTCATCCATCATGGTCATCAGCTCCTCCTTGATCATATACTCCTTGATACCCCCCTTAGTCTATTAACCCTCCTTTTCATCCACATCCACCACAACCTTCCCAATGAGGCAACCCGTCACAAGGGTGGAGGACTAAAACCACCCAACCTCCTTCTTTACTACCTCCACCTCACCGTCAACCTTAACCCCCTAACCAAAATCCACCGAAGAAACCTCAAATTTATTCTAAACCCAATCTAAACCCGAAAAAGAAGCACGAACATTAGGGTTACACTAGGGAGATATCCTACCCTACTTATGTTGCGGAAATCCAAGAGATCAACCTTAGGAATCAAAAGTTGCTCCAGGATAATCACCCACCTTCTCTACCTAAAGAGATTGAAGAAGAGGAGGAGAGTGTTCCTCAAGTCAATGCACCTCCTTATCCTAAAAGGTTGGTAAAACCCTAACCAACACTCCCTAGAAGATTCTAAATTCCTAGTAGACTTGAATAATTTGTGCGTTAATATATCCCTTCTCCTGGCCATCAAAGATGTTCCCATTTACAACAATATTATCAAGGAGGAATGCTTCAAAAGGCTTGGGAGAAGAAGAAGAGGTACATGCACAATCAATTTTATTGGACAACTATTTGATCTGATGATTTGGTGGGTGATCTCTCAAAAACACTTGGATCCTATTATCCCAGTAGTGGTTATGCTCGTTGATGGAATTATGGTACCTAATACATTCATTAATATAAGGGCTGCAATGAATGTAATGACAAAGGAAACGATGCTGAAAATCAACCTCCAAGTGGCTTTAAGGAAGAGCACTACATTGTTGCAGTTTGAAGATAGATCCATAGTAGATCCTAAAGGATTTATTGAGGATTTCATGGTCTCCATTGAATACTGGGAGTATCCCACTGATTTCTTGGTCATCCAACCCAAAACTAATTTTAATGGCAATCCTCTCATTCTAGGAAGACCTTGGTTGGCCACTATTGATGCCTACATTAGTTGTAGGGATGGGAATATGACTATTAAAAATGGACATTTATCAAAACAACTTGTTTGGTATCCTTATGTTCAGCCTTATGTGGAGCATGATTTACCCTTACGGTTAGATGAGAAGGAAGAGAGAATTTTATTAGACATCCCTCTACCTAGTTTTCACTCTAAACATTATTATAGGAGGGGCGAAGCTTGATGCAGATGACCTTATTGACCATATCTTATAGAATCAACCTCCCACTACCATACAAGTTGAGGAACTGATGAAAGAATTTGAGGGTATTCCTTGGACTAAATTGTGGAGTGTGTTGAGGAAACATCTGGATGATTTTTCTTGGGATTATAAGGAAATGAAAGGTGTGTATCCCTTAGTCTATACTCATCATACTTACATAAAAGAGGGGTTCAATCCCGTGCCCCAACCCCATAGAATTGTAACACCCTCCACCCACATCTACCCAAGTAACCGTCCAACCGGGGTAAACATGTGATGAGAAGTTACTTTGATATGATTCGACCTGCTAAGTCACTTTATGAAAGTGCAACAGATGGAAACACACCACACAAAACTTCCACATAAGAAACATGACTCCCAAGAACTATCCCAACGTCTCAGGTGACTAGCTCCTCCGCCCCACTGAGTTTTTAAACCATTAAATCCCAAGGCACTCCCTTAATATCGACATGCATGTGTCGAGGATGCTTTGGATGCTCCCACATGATAGGTATGCATGCATCCAGGGAATTGTTTCCTCATACCTGTGCCTGCCTCTCGACTATTTATGCCACTTTTTTAGGCCCATAACCCAAATCACTACCCAAAAGTCAAAAACACTTTTAGAACTGAAACAAAATAACTGCATAATTGTACAAATGCAATTACTTAAACATCAACTTGATGTAAACCCTACTAACCATGTCGGGAATTTTGTCAAACATATCACAATTATGTAATCTATAGATTTAAACAACAGGTTTGAGCATATGGGTCTCATCCTTATCCAAGAATTACTAAGAAGCATTGTTCACTTATACCATTAGCTTCATTATATCTATTAGGTAATAGGTACATTTTTCATTAATTTACAAATCAAAACATGAGGAGACCCATACATCATCACTGTCATAAAACATTCTTATAACCAAGATAATAGTAACAAAATTACCAAGGAAAAAACAACCATATAATCCAGACATAAATTCGTATAATACTCATGAAATAACAAGGAGAAATAACCTCATATTAATGATGAAAAAGCCCACCCAAGATCAAACAACCACATTCCACATGGCCATAGAATGATTGAGCCAAGACTCTCTTCATCCATTCACCCTCGTGCCATATTCCAAACATGAATGTGGGATCTCTGTTACCAGGAATAGTGTCCACTCGAAGCTGCTATTCCCACTAAGATTGGTAGCTATCTTAGAAACAAACAAGTAAAGACTACTTTCATTTTCCTTTATGAAAAATAGATAAGAGTGGAACAAAGGACACCGACCTTAATCTTGTGCTTGGTTCCTTACTTGATTCCTCTCCTTCCTGATAGATCTTTACTGCTTCCTCTTCGTGTGCCCAGCTTCAAAGAGCTCCTATGGAATCAAAGAAGCATAGTACTATTGAAGAACAGAGATCTATATTCATAAATAACATAGGACCAGATATGTATTAACCACACAAATGCATATACAATCAAACATACCAGAATATGGAGGAAAACTTGAATAGATTTATTAATATCAAGAATAGTAAGAGGATTACAACCAATAGTTCTGACTTAGCATCATCCTCCAGTAAGAAAGCCCTTCTTCACCTCAAGTAAAGCTTAGATCATACATCACTATGAAGTTTCACCAGAAAACCAACAACACTTCTCTACAAGATACAAGATTCCAGCCTCTCGATCTCTATGATGAGGGATCCATATATAGATGATTGTAGGGGGGTGAGTCATCTTCTAGGGTTTTGATTAGTGTCATCTCTCTGATAGTTCTTGATTCCACTTGGAGACTGATGATCTCTTACTCATCCCTAGTTGAAAATAGAGAGGCAAGTGTCAGAGGGGAAGATTTTGGAAGATTCTATGATATTCCACCTCGCAAACTGTCTCTACCATTTGTCCATTCTCTCCCATCGCACCCTACAGAGGAGCCATCCAGTATGCATCACACCCTTTACACTGGGAAGGTGATATGCATCGCACCCTCTGCACTGGGTATTCAGTATGGTCCATTTTTGACCATTTCTGAGCAGTTTTTAGTGGAGAACTTCTAGGAGATGATATAATCAGCTGACCTTGTTCCTTTAGGTAGTGAAGCAAAAATTTTAGGGACTTAGGAGCCCTCAGTTTATGGACATTTATGATTGGGGTTGCAGTGCCCAAAAATGTCTATAACAGTTTCCCCCTAAAGTATGAGGTCATTAATCTTTTAATGTCGGGTGAAATGCTTTATCATGAGGATCCGAAATTTTTTGGAGCTGGGAGGCGACCTATAATAAGATACAATACAATACATTATCTTCATAATATTTTTCATGATCTAGCTGAGGCGGGCATTCCCATGCTCAACTTTATAAATTCATTTTCATGTACATAGGACAGACAATCATCTGTGTAGCAGACTAATGATTCAGACTCATCGTCCTTTGATTTGGATGATCATCTGTTTGGAAATGATGTACATTTTATGTCTTTATATTCCTGAATATATCATAGCCTGGATGGATGAAACTAGATCCAAGGTCTTCAAAACTCATTCAATCTTCACTCGGAGTACAAGTCGATCCATGTGAAAAAATGTTCTGGAGTCGAACATGGAAAGACATCGCCTGATTACCAACCAATGATGTAAGTTATTAACAGGCGCGAGAGGAATCACCAATAATGACAATGATCCTCAAGGTACTATAGTACAATTCACGTGGTGTGAAAAAGAACTTGGTGTCGAACACCACACAAAATCTCTCGGTCGAAGGCCATTAATATAAACCTATCGTTGAAAGTGAGAAACTTGCCATTGAGGCATGCAAGCTTCAAAGTACTGAAAGGGTTGTTTCTAGGTCGACTTCTTGGATAATGAGCTAATGTTGACAAGAAGTGACCCATCGTAGGAGGGCCTTAATGAATCCCACATCTGCGACATAGAACAAAGAAAATGATTTTGGAGGTGAAAATGATCTGATGATGCAGGGTTCAGGGTGGCGGTCATGAAAGAATGGAGCGTGAATGTATTGCAGCGGGTGAGACACAGGTGAATTCTCTGAATGACTTCTCTTGAACATATCGACGACACTGACGATGGATTCGTAGCATTAACCCCAAATATGGATGGTGTGATGGACCAATGGTGATATGACCAGTGAACGGAACAACCCAACCCAACTCGGATGTAGAGAGAAAGTGTCATGTTCAAGAGTGACTTGCTACCAATAAAGTTTTTTCAAGTTTTCTTCCCAATTTTCCCCAGTCATTGCTGACCAGTACCTCTTTATTTTTGTCAAGCTTGAGGAGGATAACATATTCTTGTTCTATAATTCGCCTTTTGGGCGCCTGTCACTATATTTTAATGAGCCTAGTGACAATGAAACTCGTTCTCATCCATTTGGACGAGTTTGTCGCTATTCGGTTTTAACGAGTTTAACGACAAAGATAACTCGGTCATTTTCAATTTTAGAGAGTCTGAAAGGGACATAAAGGAAACTCCAAAGAATTTTTTTGTCATATAATCCCTTAATTCCAAAAAAGCATAAAATAATATGAAAGGGATGAATGTTCGGTAATTTTAATGAGCTGAACAAGACAAGCGCTCGATATTTTTGTGTAATAATCCCTCAAGTCCAAAAAGATTAAAATCTAGAGAGGGATAGCACTCCGATGACTTTAATGGAAGGCCAGCAGAGCTTAATTCCTCGACAATCTTTTCAAATATTTACGATTCAGTTGAAAAGAGCTTAAAAGGAGAACGTCGTTTTTCTGAGGAACGAGTGAGTGACTTTCTGAGTAGCAAGTTGATTCCAGGTAAGGTTTTGGAATTTTCCAATCACGGTATGTACAAGGATGGCTAATAGTAATCACTCTTTTGCAGATGTTCCTCAAAGGGTAAACAATTCAAATGGAGGCAAATGATCAGCTAAAAACAGAGTGGAGGTGATGATGGAACCTGACCAAGGCTTTCAAAAGCTGATGATATATGCATTCACAATGGTTATTTTCCAAGAAATATTGGTTCATTTTTTAATGAGCTTAAACTCTAGGGAAAACATTTGCTCATTTCTTATGTTTATTTTTTAACGAGCTTGAATTCCGCATTAAAACTGCTCGTGGTAATGGTCAATGATTCCTTGATTCATCATTAACATTTTGTTCTTTCAAAGATTGTACTACCTGATCAATTGCTTCATCAAACCGAATAGAAATGAAAACATATGCTTGATAAATGAGTTAAGAAAACTAATACCTTACTTGAATTACATGAATGGTAATTTAAAAGTGAATTTTACCTCTCATTTTACCATTTCATTTGAACTTGGTATGTTGGAGCTCTAGAGGTGCTTTTCCCCTGTGATTTTCACTAGTTGATTCCAGGAGATTCTGTGGATGATTCTTGACGCTGTCTGGACTAGGTAGGAGCTAAACTTGTGCTATTCAACTACATTCTTTTCTTTTTGAATTCTGAGCCTGTTTCCATCGCACCCTTCCTTAATCAAAAGGTGAGATGCATACTGGCCTTCTCACTGGCTAGTCAGTATGCATCACTCCCAATACACTACTGGGGTACGATGGGTGCAAGGAGGAAACATTTTGCACAAATTTCTCATAGATGTTTGCCTGTTTTTTGCCAAATCAAGATCCTAACTCTTCTCTTGCTTGTTTTTCAGAGATTCATCGAAGCAAAATGGTTGTTACATGGCGAGAACGCGAGCATAAAGAAGAGGACACAGTTGCTTTACATGATCTGAGCATGGTAACTGCATTTCAGAACTGTGGCCTGTTGAAGTTTTTTCGCATCTCTAACATGAGGCAACAAATCAACTTGTTCCAATATTTCCTCAATGCCTGGGATCCTACCAACCAGGTGTTCCAGATCAGGGGCAAATCAATCCCCTTGACTGTTGTGGACATCTATTTTTTGATCGGTTTATCAAGGAATGGTGCTCCTCTCTCATTATTGGGTCCCATCCGTGGGGGTGAGTCCGTGAGGGAGTATATTCATCGGCACTACAGAGAGGGATCTCAGCCGAGTATGGATAGCAAGATCAATATCTGAGATGTCACTGATAGGCCCTTGACAACCATTCTGTTCACTTTTGCTAGACTGGATGGTAGTGCAGCTCTTCACATAGTTAACAGGTCTTACATGCAGTATGCTTTGGAATGCCTTGAACTGAAGGTGTTCAACTGGTGTGATGTAGTACTCTCTGTGATGAAGGAACAACTAACCAAGGTGAAAAGCAGAAGATCCAAGAATTTTGGCTATGGTTCTATTTTTACCACTTTCGCTTTGGAGAAGATCCCACTAATGCAGCCGCAATACATCTCACTTGGCCTACCTCCACCGACTGAACCACGGATGCAGATATGGGTTGACCTCATGTCTCGACATGCTAGCCAGTCTCAGATTTCCTTTTCTGATAATTTCTTCGATTGGTTCGATCATGAGGAGATGGTTTATGCCAAGTTTCCATATGTTGGCATCGATTTCCGGGGTGACCCGGATTTAGTGTTGTCGGTTGGCGAGCAGTGGGGTGCTATGGGTAAATCTTCTGACCATATCTTTGTTTATTTTTCTTATAATATTCTTATGCTTTCTTTGATCAAGACTAATCAAAACTCATGTGCTCATGTAGATATTTTACCATTTCGACCAGCATCACGCCGTAGAGAACCAGTGGCCGCTCCAGCAGGAGAGGCTGTGGGGAGGGCCATCCTTCGCGACCTTGACATGGCCGAGACTCTTTTAGCACTACAGGATCAGGTCGAGGGTCTCACCCTTGGTATCCTGGATGTCGGGACTGACGAGCTGCTTCTACGGTTGCAGCGAAATACTACTGGCGTACCAAGTCGATGGACTAGGCTTTTACACATGATTGCACAGGCGGTGACTTCTTATCACCAACATCATTAGACTAGGGTACCCCCTAGAATTTCAATTTTTGGGTCATTTGACCGATTTTGTCTTGGTTACAGAACATTATGTATAAACTATAAACAATTATGTATATATTTTTTATTTTTAGAGCTTTATTTTGGTTAAGTTACATGATCGTGCTGCATATATTGATGTGATGCTTCTCTTTTATAAATGTCACAAATGTCTATCTAACACATAATTTGCTAATGAGTCTCTCATTATGTTTAAACTTCTAGAAATATGTTGATATTGAATGAAATCAAATTGTCTTTCCAAAATCCTGACTCTTAGGAACATGCGATAGATGGCTAGATTCCGTACGGAATAGATACCAGTGAGTTGTAGAATGATGCATTGTGAGTCTAGCCTGACGACAAGTCGGCATATGCCATGTGTGATGGCATCAAAGAGGAGTTCTATCAATGCGCTGTATTCAACGATATTGTTCGTCGACCGACCAATACATACCCCTCTGAAACTTACTAACCCGCCGCTGGGATCGAAAATGGCCCATGTCATAGAAGATAGTTTCCGTGAACTACAACTCGCTCCGTCGGCATATCCAACAAATGATTCCAATAGGTTCGACATCTGCAACGAATGAAAAAAAGTGGATTACTTAACCAAAATAACTACTCTTAGAGAAAACAAAAATGTAACAAAAGCATACGGATTACTACGCAGAATTAAGCATAGTAATGTTTGAGGTACAACCCATTGCGAGGTTGCGCTAGTGGAATCCCATCATAGTCCATCAATTTGTAGGCTCCTTTTGCTAATACATGCTTAAAAATATAGGGATCCATCCATAACGATTTGAATTTCCCTGCTCCCAACTTATCAGATTCCTGATCGTAAAGTAAGACCAGGTCACATTCTAAGAAGACGCGAGGTTTGACATTTTTGTCGAACTGCGCTTTGACTCATTTCTTATGAGCTTCATTAGCTGAAGTGACATCACGATGGGTTTCATCCAATTGGATTAGTTCCAAGAAACGAGCCTCTTCTTCTGAAGTTCTGGGGAGAAGGTTGACTGCAAGTTTGAGGGACAAGATTTCACACTGAAATGGTAAGATTGCTTCCAGACCATACACAAGTTGCAAAGGTGTAAACCCAGTTGCATTTCTTACTGATGTCCGGTATAACCACAAGGCTGAGTACAGGATCAGGTGCTAATTTTGTTTATGGACTCCGATTATTCTTTGCAACATGTGCTTCAGGACCTTATTGATTGCCTCAATTTGTCCGGTAGCTTGTGGAGAGTACAGAGTAGAGCTGTCGTGGGACAGTCCTAATTTGGCAGCCAACTCAACCATCATGTGATTGTGAAAATGCGATCCATGATCTGTGACTATGGCTTGTGGAACGTCGAATATGGAGACTACGTGATTAAAAAAGAAAAGGGAAACCATTTCACTGCTATTGTTTAATGTAGCCATCACCTCGGCCCATTTGGTAAAATAGTCTACCATGACTATGATATACCCATGCCCCCCGGCCAAGGTGGGGTTACATGTCATGAAATCTATGCCCCATTTGGCGAATGGCCCAACAACAACTATTGGTTGCAGTGGTGCGGGTGGTATTCTGGTTTCGCTATCGAAAATTTGGAAAGCATGGCAATTTCTAACTGCGGTTATGCAATCTTTGAAAATTATTAGCCAGAAGTATCCTGCTCACAAAATTTTTTGTGTCATATCATAACCAGATTAATGCCCCCCACACACGCCTGAATGACAATAATTCAATACTTTTTCAGCCTCCTCATGGGTGAGGCACCTCTGCATAACTGTATCGATACTGTGACGGTAAAGGGCATCACCGACGATCATGTAGTCTTTCGCCTAGTATTGAATTTGTCGTTGAACGGAGTGTGAGGTATTAGACCTATATGTTTGTGTCTAGAGATAGATGATTATATCTTCATACCACGGATTTCTTGAAGATATCATAAACAAATTTTCATCCACGATCACTTCTTTGGATGTTGCATCATTGGATGATGATGGGAGATCACATAGTAACTCCACGAATACCAAGGCTTTCTTTGATTTGGATTTCTTGAATTCCAAATCAGACTCTTGTTAAATTGCTATCCATTTTGAATATTTGCCCCCCATCAATTGTCGTGACAATATATAAGTCATGGGGTTGCAATCTGATAAGATGGTAGTTTTTCTGAAGAGGACATAATGTCGTAATCTCTATATCACTTGAACAACTACTAGGGCTAGTTTTTCAACGTAGGAGTATTTCATTTTCGTATCATTTAAGTTTTGGCTTAAATAATATATAGTATGTTCAATTCCATTATCCTTTTGAACTAAAACCATCGCTATGGTCGTATCCGTTGCAGCGAGATACAGGTTAAAGTCTTTTTGATAATTAGGAGCATACATTAATGACACTTTTATTAAAGATTGCTTTAAAGCATCAAAGGAAGCTTGTGCGACCTGATCCCAAATGAAGGGTACTTCCTTTTTCAATAGACGAGTATAACCTTTAGCAAGCTCAGGGTAATTTGGAATGAATCTCCTAAGGAAGTTTGCTTTCCCTTGGAGTTTCTGAATCTGAAGCAAGTTTGAAGGTGGAGGCAAATCAGCGATTGCCTGAAACTTACATGGGTCGAGACGAATCCTGTCCTTTGAGACCACGAAGCCAGGTAAATGACCAAAATTGACACAAAACATGCATTTATGCGGGTTGAGTCGTATCTTATAGTGTCGGCAACGTAGAAATATCGCTCTCAAATGCTACGGATGATTGGTCCACTTTCACGAATGAGCTGGAAGATTGTCGAGATATGGTTGAACAATGTTATTGATGTCATGGAAAGCATAGTTCATTTCTCTCTGAAAAGTTTCCCCTGCGTTATTTAAACCAAAGGGTAGAGCTTGCGATATGCGAACGTGCCCCACCGACAAATAAATGCAGTCTTTGACTGGTCCTGTGGGAGGGATCCATATATAGATATTTGCAGAGGTGTGAGTCAGCTTTGGATTTTTGATTAGTGTCATTCCACTGACAGTTCTTGGCTCCACTTGGAGACTGATGATCTCTTACTCATCCCTGGTCGAAAACAGAGAGGCAAGTATCAGAGGGGAAGCTTCTGGAAGATTCTATGATCTTCCACCTCGCAAACTGTCTCTACCATTTGTCCATTCTCACCCATCGCACCCCACAGATGGGCCATCCAGTATGCATCACACCGTTTACACCGGGAAGGTGATATGCATCGCACCCTTTGCACTCAGTATTCAATATGGTCTAGTTTTGACCATTTCTGAGCAGTTTTTAGTGGAGAACTTCTGGAAGATGATGTAATCAGCTGACCTTGTTCCTTTAGGTAGTGAAGCAACACTTTTAGGGACTTAGGAGCCCTAAATTTATGGACATTTATGATTGGGTTTGCAGTGCCCAAAAAATTCTATAACAATCTCATAAAACACATCAATCAAAACCGTTTAGGGCTTCCAGAGGCAAAACCACCTCAACCCATCAAAAAATGATCCCACCTCATGGTCACACATCATAACCATCACCAGATTGGTCCCTTCCCAATCCTTCCAGTTTCTAGAGCATTTTTTCCAACCAAGGCTCTAAGACTAGTAGTTGAACCCATAATTGATACATGGATCTAGAGCGTTTGTCCAACCAAAGCTCTAGGACTAGTAACTCAACCCACCAAGGTGTCCAGAGAATTTTTCCAACCAAGGCTCCAAGAATAGTAACTCAACCCAAGTTGTTACAGTGTCCAAATAATTCTTCTAACCAAGGATCCAAGAATAGTAACTCAACCCAAACTCCTACACGGCTCTAGAGAATTTATCCAAGCAAGGCTCCAAGAACTAGTAACTCCACCCAAGATAAAGGAAACAAGAGAACCAACTAGGAAAACAAAGAAATGAACCCACAACACCATGGATATACAAGAAATGGCAAGGCTAGGAATCCATTATCAATCTAGGCAATCCTGCATGCCAATGAAAAATCATAACCAAGAAACTAGATGCATATGCCATGCATGCCAAAACTAGAAAGCAAATCATACATGCAACTTGGCACCTGCAAGAAAAACCCATTGTAGATGCTGATCATGATGTTCTCTTTATATTTCCTACTCTTCCTTTGCCTTCTTTCTCTAAAACTCCAAGTATGCCACACTCATCCAAGAGTGCTCCAAGAAAACCCTAAGTGTCCAAGAGTATGAGAGAGAGAGCTATAAAACTAAACTAACAAAATCTTAAACTGACAAAGTTTGCCCACTGATCCTCAGATACCATTTTATCAATGAGGTCTCTATTTTCTTCAATTTGCATTATTTTCCTGCATTTTCCTCCTCACATGCAATTTGTGACCCTTCACCTTCCTTTTTTCAAATTTTTCATTATTTCATAAATGAAATGCCAATTAATGCCTCTCACCTTTCCAAATCCTTTTCCATTTCCTTTTCTAAATTCCTTAGCCATAATAAATGAAATGAACACCCAATAGGATTTTTTTCCCACCATTTAGCTTGGATAATGTGTCACATGAGTGTGTTCTTATATTTTTATATTTACATGGATTTTTAACCAGGGTTGTTACAAAACCCTCCCCCTTGAGGGAACACAGTCCTCGGTGTTCAATGAAACTGATAACCAATAAGATTTTTATATCAATTCATATCCTCGTGATACTGAACTCATATATTTGTCACGACTACTCTTCCCTCTTGATTCCTCATGAACGAGGAACCCCTTCATGCCATTCACATGCATAAGCAATCATTCCTCCACAAGAATGATCACTTGTGACCCTCCTAGACAATGACATACAAACATGTATACATATAAACATCAACATAAAACAATCATGATCTATGATGACCTTATCATATAAAAACGTAGATCCATACGTATGTTTATAAACATTAGCATAAAGAAATCATGATCACAACATAATTACTAGATATCATAAGACCATGATTAAGAGAATGCCCTTTATCAATGCACAACATGGAAAACATTGAGAGAAAGATTTCCCAACATATTTAAGGCACCTCATGACTCAAATCTAATTACCTTACCTTTCCTGATTACCTTTCTCATGAATGTACTACCACTTCCCATTTACACACATGGACCGAACCAATCCAACGAGTTGTCATATTCTTACCTTCAACTCACCTTACTCATGCATTGAGCTTCATTCGGGTCTTATATCACCTGCTAGGTTTCATTCAACTCTTTGTGAGCTCCATTAAATTTCCTCTTTCCTAACCAATTCCCAACACCCTCAAGAAATAAAAGGCAAGAAAAAACACAAAAAAGAAGAAAACCATGAAAACCAATAACAATATGACATTACAAACAAAGAGGCAAGGCCTTGCACTAGACATAAACAAAACCACAAATCAAGCTCAACAAATCACAAAAGAACAAAAACACAAGACTAGAAACATATACCATGACTCCATCCCCATGGGTTTCCAATGATTCCAAGTGAAAGCTCAACCTGAGCCTTCTTTAATATTTCATGGAAATGTTTCTTGCCATGCAAATCCCTACATCACACTACCATAAACAAATGATTGTCTTTTACTTGAACACATCAGTGCCATGTCTCAAGGGACTCCAATTCCCTTGACAAATATAGCTATAACTAGGCACCAATTGTGATATCTATCAAATACATGTCCATGAATATAACACATATCCACATAATTTCAAACAAATTAGGGTTAACAAGATTCCTTGTATGCAAAGCACTCATTCATTTGCAATTGCAGTTTCCAAACATAGCCAAATGAATTCTCACATAATTCCTTTCTTTTACCTTTACCTTGTTGCAACCGAGTCTTTCTATGTATTGTCATGCAACCCAATGGATATTTATATAAACAAATCAACTATTACCTTGTCTTGCTAATACCAAGTATGTTTCCCTACAATTGTCCACACATGCCAATCACATGTTCCACAAATCAATACATCATGTCTACAAATTTGAAATTAACCTTTACGAAGTCTAACAAGCATGTCATAATCCATAGTCAACTCATAGTCATTAGACATAATGCTACAAATATCACCCGTTACACTCTAGTATGTATAAACTGTCTCAACACATATGTGTGAGTAAAACCATATTAAAACAAGATAATCTCTTGATGCAATATTATAGACACATACTCATATCATGTGATTAATCAAACATTCATCAACAAATAGATGACATAATAGACACCAACACTCAAACACCTAATAGATGGCATAATCAAACATTCAAGCATGAAGTAGACAACATAAGCAAGCTCATACCTTAATGTATCTCAGGGGTGGCTACCTTGTCTACACAATCAATCTAGTTTATCATGATACAACATCACAACATATCAACTCAACAATAAATAAGGTCATTATATCCATAATAGTCACTAACTAACATGTTCACATAATAAACTCATAAACAATTATCATTCATACATAATAATCGCATCTGCGTAGTTAGTCTAGATTAGTATGACATAATAGCACAACATATTAACTCATACATGAATTTCATAACCCTAACCATTTGCATCGACCAATCCAAATTAGTATGATACATGTAACATCAATATCGTAATGTAATAACCCTAATCATCATGTTAATACAATATAACAACAACAAGTTATATATGATGCTCATCAACAACATATAACGTAATGATCAAGCTCACTATCATAAAATAACAATAGTAATGGATAAAACCACATGTTACTATCATTGATGATTATCAGACTCATGTGCATATGACTACACTAATCAACTAGCATCTATCATGTATGTAACCATAACATTAACAGAATGAAAGGCATACACATAACCATAATGCATATAACAATCCTTAATGTACCTACATGCATTCCCAACACACAAACATGTATGACGACATGCTCTTTCCTCGAGGTCCAATGTTCCAACTTCTTTAATGACCTGCATCTCTTACTCCATCTCAGCCATCAAATTAGCATCATAACATACCAATATCATCATGATGACCTAATTGCATATAATGACCTCTCAATGCATGTCTAACTTACCATAAATGAATAACCATAACCATGAAAATGCATGCATAAAAACATATAGACACTAACGTGCATAACAAATTCATATACAACCATACACTCATCATGACACATTCCAAAACAACACCATCAACCTTCACATGGAGACATCATTATAACCATGATCAACACTATGAAAATGCAACAAGCGCATGAACTACAAGAAAAGGGAAGACATATGCAGCCAACATGAACGCATAACCAACACACCACCCATCCAGTCTAAGTGATGAACCATGCTCTGATACCACTATATGGTATCAGATATCACCCAAAAAGAACAGAAACTAGACACCACCCAGAGAGAACGAAACCCACTATGATACCACACTGTAACACCCTCCTCTAACATCTACCCAAGTAACTAACCAACTGGGGTAAAAATGTGACCTATTATTTTAGTCCCAAAGAAAACACGAAGTGGAATATTTTTTGTTGATTATGTAGAACTTAACAAGGACACAAAGAAGGACCATTTTCCTTTGCCCTTCATTGAAAAAGTCCTAGATGGCCTTGCAAGAAACAAATTATTATCCTTCTTGGATGGATTTAGTGGATACAATTAAATCTATATTAGTTAGAAGACCAAGATAAGACCAAATTTACATGCCCTTGTGGTACCTTTTCTTATAAAGTCCTTCGATTCGATCTATGTTATGCCTCTACTACTTTCCAATGGCTGGTTCTAAGTATCTTTGTTGAACTTGTTCATGACTTTGTTGAGAAATACATGGATGATTTCACTCCTTATGGGTGTGACTTCGAGGAAGCTCTTTCTAATTTGTGCAAGTTCTTAAAGAAATGCATTGAAATGAATCTTTCCTTGAGTCTTCAGAAATATGATTATTTTATGAATGCAAGGATTGTCCTTGGTAATTCTATATCTAAGGAAGGGATACAAGTTGACCCTAATAAAATTTCCATCATTAAAAAGGTCCCTATCCTTCAAAAACAAAGACATGTCAGGAATTTCGTTGAATTAGTTGGGTCTTATAGAAGTTTTATCAAAGTCTTTAGTAAATTGGCTTCAACCTTGTTTGGATAGATTGATAAAGATTCAGATCTTTGTGGACAAACAACTACCAAGAAGCCTTCGAAGTACTAAAAGAAAAGCTTAGGACTTCACCCATCCTTAGAGGTCCCAACTCGGAATTACCTTTCCATATAAACACATATGACTCAAAAAACATTGTATGGGTGTCCTTAAGAGAAGTGGAAAACAAATTTCCTTATCTCATCTAAATTCTATCATTGAAAAGGAACTCTTGGAAGTGTTACATTCTTTTAACAAGTTTAGGATTTATATAACTAGTTATCTAACTTTTGTTTACACTAACCACGTAACCATTAAGTATTTAATGAATAAAACCATTGTCAATGCTAGGATAATTAGATGGTTGTTATTATTATAAAAATTTGATTTGACTTTATTGACAAACCAGGGAAAGAGAACGTGGTTGTGAATTTCTTGTCAAGACTAACCCTAGCTATAGGAAATGAAGAAACGGTGGATGATCAAATTCGAGATGAACATCTCTTTGCCATATCGTTTCTTTCTCCTTTGTTTGTTGATATAGCCAACTATTTGTTGCGAGGTTCCCTCCTATTCTATCTTCCAAGGAGACAAGAAATATTGTCACTAAAAGTGCCCCATTCACTTGGATTGGGGGAAATATTTTTAGATTGGGACCATACAGGATCTTGAGGAGATGTGTGAGGGAAGAGGAGGTCTTTGAAATCCTCTTAGCATGCCATGATGGACCCTGTGGGGGGCACTTTTCTACTAAGAGGGTAGCCTTCAAATTTCTACAATCAGGTTATTATTGACTCAATTTACATAATGATGCGAGAAGGTACACTACCAGGTGTGATCAATGCCAAAGGATGGATAAAACCACACGTGAGAATGAAATTCCCTTACAACCTCAAGTGACTTTAGTGTCATTTGATAAGTGGGGCATGGATATCATTGGACCTATTGATCCCCCATTAGGACAGAAGAGATACATAATTATGTGCATTAATTGCTTTACTAAATGGGTTGAAACAAATTTAGTAAAGGAAATAATTGAGTCAAAGGTGGATGAATTTATGAGGGAGAACATCTTCAACAAGTTTGGCTTTCCAAGGGAGTTAGCCACTGATCAAGGAGCACAATTTACTTCAAATCTGATTAGAGATCTCATGAAGCAGCACCAAATCAAGCACAATACATCCACTGCCTGTCACTCTCAAGCAAATCCACGGGTGGAAGTCACAAATAGAGCACTCGAGAAAATTCATACCAATGTTGTTAGCGATAGTAGCAAAAATTTGGTAGACATACTTGTCAAATCCACTTGGACCTACAAAACCAGTTGGAAGACCACCACTAGATTTACCCCATTTCAACTAGTATATGAGAAGAAGGCCCTGTTGTCTATTGAATTTGAATATAATACCTTAAGGCTGGAAGTCAAGTTAGACTTGGATCTCACTATAGCACAATAGGAGATGTTAATCCAACTCAATGGTATAGATGAATTTAGGATGAAATCTCTCCTTCACATTGAGGTAATCCAACTACAAAGGAAAATTTGGCATGACAAACACATCAAAGAGAATACTTTTCAAGAAGGACATTGGGCCTTGCTATATGATTCTAGGTTCAATGATTTCAAGGGAAAGTTAATGACAATATGGTTGGGTCCGTATCTAGTATATAAATGTCATGAGAATGGGTTTGTTTAGACCATAACAATTGATGAGGAAGGGATCCCCTTACTTGTCAATGGTTATAGGTTAAAGTTGTATAGAATACCTATTTCCAAGGAATAATTTGTTAGTTCAATCAGCAGAGACTTTAATGTGATTGGGAGGCTCACAGTCCTCAGTCCAAAAAAAATCTAAGATAAATAAATAAATAAATAAATAAATAATAGGGCCTAGATGAGAACCTCCATGAGGCACTTAAAGCCAACTCTAGGGTTGAAAACCTCCCTAAGGCAGCCTAGGAGTAAAAAAAACCAAAAACCAAAACAAAATAATAATAATTAAAAATATGAAAAGATCTTTAGGTGAAAACATCATCTAAGGGGCCTAGGAAAAGCATGCAGGTTGAAAACCTTTGTAGAGACAACTTGCATGTCTCAAAAAAAGAGAGAAAAAGAGAAAATTAAACCAAAAGGAAGGAGTTGTTACAGTCGTTGTGCTAACGCCTCTCTTTTGTAGGACTCTAGATAGTCAGTAAAACCACGAGTACAAGACATATTGTACATGTGGATTTCTCAATTTGATTGCCACCCATTGCATTTTCACCCCCTTGACTCACCTCCCTACCTCTCTCCATTATCTAGCCAACAATGGAATACAATTTTTCCTCCTTTTTGTAATGTTGTAGGAGTAGCCTCTAATGCTACAAGAGGAGCCTGTAATGTTACATGAGGAGCTTGAAATTCTACAAGAGACACATTTTATTGGAGAAAGAGGATAAAAGGTCATGTCTTCTTCACGAAGTGTCAAGATAGGTCCACCAACATCAATTTCATGACCCATCCACTCCATCTAGCTAAACATCACTTTCAAGTTCCACACTTCCACACTTATAAAAAACATAGAAAAGATAGGCTTTCATTTTTCAACTACCTACACCACTTCATTGTGATCCAAAACCTGTCCTCATGCCTTTTTTTCCTTACCCTTAAATTCCACATGCAATCCAGGGTCTCAAAGAGGAATTAAATGACTACTATAGGAAGAGGATTCCTCATGTAGTAGCTTGTACAATCACACTAAAAATCCCAGAATCATCGTTTTTCTCCCGTAGAGCAAGAGATCTAGCGACCTTGAGTATCATAGATCCATTTCTGAGGTAAGAAGGGGTACACTACCTAATAATCCATCCATTCCACCAACAACAAATTTGACACTCAGAAGAAACCTGCACATGCAATAATGTTATTAGTCAAAGAAATATTGAGCTATGAGGACCCGCACAGAAGAAACAAAGGAAATCAACACCTTCAAGATAATCATATTATGAAGACCATCTCCAACGTACAAGCTTTTCCAGCACATTGACATAACAAGTAGGCTGAGGTATGACAACCGTCACCTTTTCCCTATGCATATGATGATAAAATGTGTAATGGTCGAGAAAGGATTTTTTTATGGATTGGAGGTGGATATTAAACTTTCCAACCTTTGATTGGTAAACTAAATTTCATTTCCATTACATGTGCATCTGAAAAATTCAACTGAACTGAGGTGGTGATTATGAGGAGTAGGTGATAACCACGAGGAGGAGGGTGATGATTGCAAGGAGTGGGGACAACAGTTAGAAAAGGGAAGTTTGTGCAAAAGCCATGTCATTTAAGTGCTTCGAGCCATTACCACAAAAGAAATATGAAGTACAAGGCTTGAATCCATTTGTATAATCTCTTATGTCAAGAAATAGTTATAGAATAATGAGCTAGTTCTACAGGAAGGAGAAACCACCTTAAAAGAAGAATAAAAATGCCTCAAAGAGCTTGAAGATCCTAAGCCACAACCCAACCTACAATATTACTAAAAATTGTTGAGGGAGGTAGGATTATACGTGAGAAATTCGCCATCGCACTCTTTTTTGAGTTAGAGAAGCAAAGAGGTAGAACACATAGATGGATGCAGATTGAAAAATCCAAAAGTGTAGAGGATATGGGTCTGATGGTGGATAAATTCAATGAGATGGGAAAATAATTTAATGATCTAAAATTAAGAGAGTCAATCATGAGAGAACAACTACAGGAAGAGAACACCAGGATAGGAGAGTTTTTGCAAGAAAAAGAGACACAAATTTCCACCATGGAAAATTTATCCATGGAAGTTATACACTATAGGAAACCTTCCCAATCATATGCTATTTTCCTCAAAGAGAAGTGGCTGTAGTTTTAAATGAATACATTGGCACAGTATGGCCCATTTTCCTTCCAAGACTATAGGAAATTTACTAAATTTTGCAGAAGGATAAGTATTGGGGATAGAGCTAAGCTAGTTGAGTTTTACATGCATAAATTAATCCTCACAAACATGAATTTCTCGGGCCCTAACTAAAGGGTGGTCGACATGAAATTGATGGAAATAGCCTCTTGGTTGACCCATGAGGAGACAAGGGTTCAAGAAATAAAAAGGGTGATGAAAAAAGAAGAAAATGAGACCTTATATATGAGGGAAGAATTAGTGAGCCCCAAGGCCATCATCAACAACCACATTCTCATCTCCTCTAACCTTGAAATGGCACCTAGGTATATAGTAGCCCAATAGAAATCCATCTTGTGGTTTTTGGACACTTTTAGGATGTTGGGGACAAAGAGTGTGTGAGCTTGTTAAAGAAGATGGTAGGACCTACCTCAAAGTTTACAAATCATAAAATATCACTCCCCAAAAATTCTAAGGAATTCCTTGGAGAAAACTCCCCTATAGAAGAGGATCATGCAAAGGCTGAAGATCATGTGGATAAGCCTAAAACTCAGTCCTCCCTTACCATTGGGTCTACATGAAGGAAAAAACTAAGCAGAGGAGCAAAAGGAATGGGTAGACAAAGAAGCAAATGCATTTTTCTACCCACACGAAGTGGCATCATTTGAAGTGCCTTGGGATGTCAAAGAGGCCACCAGGGCCATGAATGAACTTCATATCAGTGATTAAGATGCTCAGAGGGTGAGAAATGCTTTTAGCAGGGGTGATGATGGGTCCCATGAATATGTATCTTTTGGAGTTCGTTGTGCTATCCTCTAGCTCTTAAAACTCTCATTTTTTCACATTAATTCCCATTTTTAGCCATAATATTCTTAGTAGGAGGACTAAAAAGTGTTTTTCATATTGTATGGCCTAATGTTATTAATATGCAGGTCAAAGAAGAATTTTGGGAGATATTTACCATGCATGGGCTTGATGGAGACACCTAGAGAGAATATAGGGAGGTTGTCCACCTCATTAACTCCCTAACTCAGCTTGAGATCACACAATCCTTTCCAACAAACTTGAGTTCACTAGAAGTCGAGGAACTCCAAGTGAATGTGAATGGAAAAGGGAATGAGATCCACAAATCTTGAGATTTTGGAGGGGAGAATTCCTCCTTTCAAGGAATCTTCCCCTCAATCATTTTTGTATAAGTAAACCTCTTAAAAGGCTCACTAGGATTCAAAATTTTTGTTCCACATAGGATTAGCTACTGTGATCCTAATTCTTTCCATTATTATTCTTAAATTTCATTTGATCTATGAGACTATTCTTTTTTATTAATTATAATTTTACCATTGATCTTCATCTGAGTTAGTTTTGGAAGGCTCAAACCCTTGGGTTTGGGCATAACCTAAAGGATTTAGTCCCTCTCTTGTATTTTCTTCTTGTTCTTATTTTAAAGAATTCCAATCGCTCTCTTATTTAAGTATATATTATATCATAAAAACCTATAATTGTAGGCTTTCCTATGACCTATCTTGTGGGAAGAGTGATTGCAAAGATCTACAATAACAACTCAAAAATATTTGTTTATTATTTCCTGGAAATGGATAAATTTTATTTTTCCTACATATTCTCGGCAATATAGGAGTTAGTGTCATTATATTGAATGATTAGAGTAGTGTTGTGGGATAAAACAGATCTTAATCAAATTCAACTCATATTTTCCATAATAATGTAAATCACTTCATTATTAATTAGTTGATGCATGTATCTCACAAGTTGCATGAATTGTATTGATCTACAAGGGTGGGCACACCTTTCCAAATCCACTTGGGCCTTTCCATCTTCCTCTTAGGTACCTCACCTTTCTTCAAGATTACATTTATGAGTTCACTTTGTTAAGTAAAATGAAGGGCATTGTGGACATCAACTATGGTGCAAGATAGACCTCAAAGGGGTACTAGGCTTGGCTAAGGGGCTTCCACACCCTTGATTCATCACCTTATACCTTCATCCACTTCTCCCCACTTTTAAGACACCAATTCCATACTTACAATTCTCTCAAACCCCCTCCTACAACAAAACAAAGATTTGTGTAGCAATAAAGGCCCTCGTGTAGCACCTCTTGTAGTAGCCCTATAGCTTCGATTTCTTTAACCAATTTTGTTCCAAACTTGGACTATGGCCTAGTTAAGTTGAATAATAGACCCCACACTATGATTTTATGATTAGGGAATGCCTTAGGACCACTCCAATCTCATCCTTCCATCACTACAACCATTGGATAGAAAAACAGAGTTAGTTTTAGCATTGTTTCTTCATAAGCATGTTCAAGGTGTGATTTCTCAATTTCAACAAGATTGTAGTGGATAAATGATGCATGCAAGGTATGTTATCTCTTTGAATCAAATATGAAAGTAGATTAGCATGAGTTATTTATGAAAATAGATTAGTTTTTTTCTTATGTAAATTCAATTAGCATTTACATTTTATGAATAGTAGGTAGAGTCGTAGGATTTATTTTTGCCACTAAATTAGCCTATTTTCCTTTATGAAATGTCAATTAGCATTTACATTTGATGATCGAAATTTTCACTTTGGTAGTAGAATCATGTTCATTTATGCTTTCATAAGAGGCTTTCACTAAAATTATTTGGAGGAATAGTCGTTGAATACCCTTGTCTGATTTCATGAATAGGAGTGACTGAGTATAACCTAACCTATTGTGCATATAACAGTGCCACCTCTAAGTTTGTACAAACAGAGGTTGATAATTAAATCTGAGAAGCCCTTGAGAGTTGAAACATCCTTGGTGCAACACTAGGGCTCATCACAACCATCAATAACTTGATGAATAAACATGATGTCAAGGCATGAATTATTAGATGGTTCTTACTATTACAACACTTTGATCTATCCATTGTCGATAAGGAATGGAAATAAAATGTTGTTGCATATTTTGTGTGTAGATTAACCTTCTCTACAAAGAATCAAGAGATGATAGATGACCATCTTCCAGATGAGCGCACCTTCATCATATCATTGTTGTCACCATGGTTTCCTAATATACAAAACGTTTTTTTGTTGGCCATTTTATTCTTGACTTATCTTCCAAAGGAACGAGATTTTCTTTTAGGAAAGGTGCTCCTTATACCTGGATTTTAGGCAACCTCTTAAGATTGGGGCCTGATGAAATCCTAAGGAGGTGTATAAGAGAAGATGAGGTCTATGACATCCTCTCAACATGTTATGATTGACCCTATGGGGGGAACTTTTCTACTAAAACAACAACTTACAAGATTCTTTAGACAGGATATTGTTGGCCTAACCTTCATCAAGATGCTAGGAGATATACTACACAATTTGATGAGTTCTAAAGGATGGGGAAGACTACTAAGAGGAAAGAGATGCCCTACAACCTCAAGTAACTTTCAAGCAATTTTCGAAGTGCGCCATGGACTTCATGTAATATCCCTCCCCTTAATAATAAATAATAAAAATAATAAATAATAATATAATAAATAATAATAAATAATACAAAATAAATAATAATAATATAAATAATAAATAATAAATCACTTCATAATAAATAATAAAAATAAATCATAAATGTTAAATAATAAATGATATTTAAAAATATACAAGAAAATAAATAAAAAATAATAAAAGTAAAAATACTAAAACTCTAAATAAGAATAAATAGAAATAAAACAAAGAAAACAATAAAAAAATTAGTAAAGCTATCAAAAAGAAGAAAATAAAACAAGAAGCTAAAAATCAAAAGAAAAGTAAAGAAATAAAACAAGAAAGCTAAAAAATCAAAGTCGCATGTAGACACATGGAGTGTGTGCATGTGGTTCCCATCCAATGTTTGTTCTATTTAATAGATGGTGAGGAAGATGACAGGAATTCCTGCATTCCATCATTCTGAGATTCTATCTTTCATTCTCTTGGGAGAATGGTATTCTAAGACTTAGGAGTCACTGGCAGTAGTACGTTGATTGAGGGCTCGCAGATGGCCAGTTGTAGCAAATTCTTGCGCAATTGAGCCTACGGTTGGGTGGAGAGTCATCCCCAAAACCTTGTTATCGTCTCGCAAATGTGATCACAGGTAACATAGGTATGTACTATTTGTTGATTCTGATTTTCATTAGGAAATTAATTTTATATTTACTTTGGATTGTTACATATGGTGTCAGAGCAGGGCTCAACCCTTAGGGCCTATGGGCATCTATTTTTTTTTTAACTTGACTTGTTTTCTTTAAAGATTACAGGATGCTTATTGATGACGCTATCATCCATGCCATTCCTCCAAATGTATGACAACACGTATTTTAGGGTTCTAACTTTTATGTTTTAATATATTTTGCTGATCAGGATTTATTCTTATGACTGGTTGTGGGTATTTACATTCGTATTAATATTTCGAGTGAATATTGTAATTGGCATTCTTGAGTGGATTTAGATGGCAACCCTTTGGAAATTTTTATTTTTGTTCTTTCTTATCAAAACCCTAATTTATTCAATCATACGCAGGGTTCGGCCTGGTCAGAGTTTACAATTCTAACACTTATTATTATGTGTGCGGGCAATCTGATTCTGTGGTAACTCTCTGTTAATTGCCAGACTCACGATTTATTTGTAGTTAAGCTTTTACTGATCTTCAAAGTCTCATCATAATAGGCATTGCTTGAATACTCCGTGATAATAGAACTTGAAGACACTACACCCATTTTTGAGCGGTCAGACGGGCACATGCCGGCAAAACTGTGGCAATAGACGACCACAGGTATCAGGATCGGTATCACACCCAATTGCTCTATCCCTAACTCTCCAAATGCTATATGAATTGTTGTTTTCCTGTTGATTCTCTGTATGATTTCTGTGTGTAGAAATGTAATATTTAACACCCAAATCAGATAAAAGTTGTTTTCTTCTATAAGCCATCTGAATGCGGTCCAATTTTGCATGGAAAGTGTTGATGTTATTGCCATGAATAAATTTCAATCAAGGTTTACTTCTAACACTTAATATGTAGATAAATTCAAACTTAATCGGAAAACAGAGTGCAGCTGGTGAATCCAAATCATAGGAATTTGAATATAAGGTGCATTAATTTTACAAAAATAACCTGTACAATAACTTTCTGTAGTGAAAACAGAGTGCCTAGCCGATAACCTATCGTTGTATGTTTGGTTGTGTTTTGTCTTGTCGTAATATCTTCTATTTAACCAAATATTTGAGATCTATCGTAAGACTTTATACCAGCTATTACAAGGGAAAACTTAGTAGGATCAGGCTTCACACCTGACCATACCATATCCCAAAACAATTTCAATGTCTTGTCACACTGCCCACTGTGCACAGTCGCACCAATCATGCCACGCCAAGTGTTTGAAAAAAATAAATAAATAATGTGTGGAAGAGATATGGCAAAATCATACAGATTTGGAATAGTTTGATTTGCATCAGAATTAATTTATTTTTGTTATTCAAGCCTTTGATTATTGATTCAATCCATCTATGGAAGCGATGCAACCTTTTGTCAGGATAACAAGAAGATCGTATATTGGAACATCTGGATAGTTATTTTGTGAGTTTCTAGGAGTTGAAGTGTGACCTTTGGCTTCTTATTTGTGCTGTTTACCTCTTCTTGCCAATTGGATGCTTGAAATCAGCATTTTGTGAGTTTGAGTGTGAACTCACTTCAGAGAACTCAAGCAAGTGGATAGACCACCTTCTTTGGGTATCTCTCTCTTGTATTATATCACTTAACATTGTAATGAATTATTCATGGTTAAGGATAAGATTACTGTTTGCGTCTACAAATTTGAGCTTGCTAGTGTTGATTTTCAGCATACAGATTTCTCATATTTATTGTTGGATTGGTTCCACGTTTAGATATGTTTTATCTCTATTCCCAATCTACACTTTACAGTGTTAGTTTTTCAATATATATATATATATATATATATATATCATATTTTGCTACTTCCATATTAGTAACACGTTGATAAATATACTGGTTATTTTGCCCACATTCACAAAGGATTGTTTATTGAATCATGTTGTGATCTTATGTTTGCTATGGGATCATCTTTGACAACAAAATCAACTGTCATCGTTGTGTGTCTTTGAGGTATTTAAATTTAAGCAGCTTGTGATTTTCATGATTTCATCTTTACTCGTGTTGAATATAAGTAATGATGCGCCTATTTCTAAATGCAATTGCAACTTTGACATCATTATGGTCTGAAAAAAAACACACATCTCTATGGGCAATTGTTTTTGTTTTCAAAGTTATATGATGAGCTGTAGACGAGTTTTATGATTTATCACTTGGGTTGGATTCTCAAAAATGCTAAGCAACTTTTGTATGTTGTCATCTAATGGGGTCTGGTATTGCAACGAGTAGGTTTTCTATACCTGGTATTCTGATTGAACTATGTTGTCTGGTAGAAAAACATAAATTTAGGATATTTCTCTATTTTTGGGTGGTTAGAGGCATGAATCTCTATATTATTCTACATTTTTGTCAAGTTGTATTGTAATTATATGAAAATGTATTTTTTCTCTTTGGAATGTAGATAGTGCCATGGATACTGTCATTACATTAATGTTTTTTTGCCATTTCTGTAAGAAGGGCATCCTTTGTCCACTTCTTGTAGATTTCAAAATCCTTGGGGTATTTTTGAAGAAATGATTTCCAAAGAATAGAAATAGTCTACTTCATTTCTCTTAATAATACAGATAAATGATATATTTAGCTTTTAAAATGGGATGTTACAATCAAATGCCTATCTGTATAGAGAAGGGAAATATGTATCATATATATAAATTGGTGTTTCATAAGCTTTATTTTCAATGCTAAGTTAGATCCTGGAGCCCAAATCTTCATATTATGACTTGAATCAACATGGTATGGAGTTGTTTCACTGAAATCATCAGTATGGTGAATGGAGAAGACAATGACCTGTGAGAATAAATTCACTTCTATGGAGAATTTCAAACAATTGCAGATGCTCATGGACGAACCTATCTATGGGGCATAGTCCACGACACTGTTGCAAGAACTGGTCCCCCTAGGTTCAAAACCCAGATTTGCGTCCGATGCAGAACAATGGGTGAACTATGGTTCCAGCCGAACCTGGGAACTAATCTCTCAAGGCTTGCACCTACCGCATTAGCATGAGGGAACAGAAACATTGTTTGGTACATAAACATTATTTCACATCTCGCAAAGAATCGGTGATCGACCAGTCCAATTATCAGATATCGTTAAAAATAAAGATATGAATAAGCATTTTCTAGGACAATGCGGACTTGGCACATGGATATTGGAACCATCATGTGTATATTTCTTAGGAATCATCATGTGGGTATGAATAATTCAAGTTTTCGGATAAACAGGCTAATTATCCTGGTATTGTTTCAATCCTTATGTTGGAATGTAAAACCCGGTAGCTATTAAAGCTTTGTTAAGGGTTTGATATGGTGTTTCCTTCGCGGGTGCGCTTGCAGGCGATCCATCTTATTAATAAAATGATTTTATTTTTTGTTTTGGGGAGGGATAACATTCCCGGTCATCCGATCCGATTTTGGGTTGGGTGACGGTGTCTCTTCTTGTTTATGGTTTGGAATATTTCTTTGGTTGTTTGATTTCTTAAAAAACCCTTAGAGTAATCATTTAATGGTCATAAGAATCTCAAGATACATTTAATAAATTTGTTTAATACTACAAAATTAGTGATTATTAATAATTTTCATGATCAATCAAACAGTTTCAAATTTGGCAATGGTTTGATTACATGCCGTGCAGTAGGGGAAAAATATACAAAACAGTAGATTGAAATGAATGAAGAATCTTCAAAAACTTTGTTGAAAAATTTGGCATGGTAAATACATATCTCGTTTAGAATTCACTGATGTAAGTATTTTGGCTCTTATTTTTCTTCAGTGATGGATCTTGATATTAAGTGACTGATTACAGTGTTTAGCTCTCATTGCATGCCTATACGGGTGACTTGATTTCACTGTTAGAAATCTGATATTTTTAGAGGTTGGATATAGGTCTGACCTTGACATTACTGTGATATATTACCTTTGCATTCGGCACTAAGCTTGAATCTAGATCATTAGTACTCCTTATCTTGCATTCGCTGATCATTTGAGAAGTGAATTAGTGGATTGATTGGATCGTCTAGTGACTCACATCACAATGAAGTTTTGCTTTAATTAACTATCCAATGTGGTATCTAAGGACTGATATATTCTTGGGAATAAGCTACAACAATTGGATTCTTGACAATAGAATAACGTTGGTATAACTTAAAATTTGGTTTATTCATTAGTTCCTCATTGGTTTCTCATACATCTTTATAGACAGCAGATTCTTTGGTTCTCTGTTCGCATTAGAATCTCATTACATGGTAAAACCACTATCACATTTTCTTGAGTGGATTGTGCTTGCATCCTCTTATCATTTTCTAAACATAAAAAGTGCTATAATCAACTACAACAGTGCTCTCCATTACAACCATATAACAAAGCTAAATTCTAAATGACTCACGTAATTAAAAGTATATAGTTTTGTTATGACTCATTGATTCATTGGAAAAGTATATAATCTTGTAATCTTGCATGGTGATAATCTACCCATAATTGACGATATATAATTCTCTAAAAATTTGCACTATTGATATGGTATACTAGCATGTTTTTTTTGTAACAAATCTTTAATGCTGGTGTAACTACTCACCACCAGTTCATTTTACAACATAGTTTACATAGCACTTGAAGTATTTAGATAATTGAAGTTGAAATTTGTCACCAATTAAATTGCTCTAAAATAGTGAAATATGTACCAATTCACAATGGATAAACTATGATATCTTACCTTTAGATGATCATTGTTCGCTAGCATCTGTTCATTCTTTTACTATTTAATCTGATCTAAAAACACAGAGATAACATTCCTTGAATGTTGATCATACTATTCACTAATTATTTGGGCGGGATTGTTGTTCTCATTCTCCTTTAGCAATAGCAGTTGCTTGGCATTGCTCTGGTGTATTATTGCAAGAACACGACTCTCTCAATATGATCTTCTAATAAATTTAATCTTGCACTACCATTGCCATTCACATTACATGTATCTACTCATTTACTACTATATTCTCAATAGCAAATCGTACAGACTTGGATTTTTCAGTTTAGATGTTGAGTACACTGTTACATGAGATTTCGTGATTGAAGTTTAATTGCATATAGTGGATAAAGATGTCTAAAGAGAAATGGGAAGGAAAAACTTGCTAATGATAGTTCATGTGATTATGGCCAACTTGGATCAGACGTCTAAGGTGGTAGAGAAGTATCACAACAGGGTAAGAAATCAATAAGAAGAAACAACCTATTATAGAACATAATAGGAAGAGTTTGGTATAATCATAACTTGGTACTCTAAATGTATCACTATAAGGTCTATCTAAGGATGATGCCCATTGGCAATCAATTAATCAGCGTAATAGAATGATTGGAGAAGATAAATTGTGTGCATAACAATGGGAGAGACAAATTGTAAAGTTTTTCATAGGTAACTAAATTATGGATAACAAGACGTATGATCAGGTAATTTTATTATGTTGATAAGTGGATTACATTTGGTAGCTATCTTAATGAATTTATTTTTCAGGAAAGAGTAATGTATGAAGTTGCATGAAAACCATGTAATGATAAACTTGGAAGATATAGGAAGGAATGTTGCTAGAAATGTTATAAGGATACCGTGAGAAAGATTGTGTACATAGTGACAAAGAAGTAAAGTCAATTAATAGTGGAATTTCCATAACATTAAAAGAGACGAACTCGACAAGATAAGAAAATATTTCTTTGGATGAAGTGCTAATTGTTAAATAAGTCAACATCGATCAACAAATTCTCATGCAAGAAAATTAAGCATGATATAAAGTTAAATCATGATGAAAATAGTATTTATATGCAATTTCATATAGCGGTATTGGAATCAGTAAGCCAAAGGGTACATGGATGAAAAATCAAGGGATTTTAATTTTGGGATAGATGATTTAAATAATGATGGTATCACTAGTAATGAATTTCACCAAAATTTCCTTTGGGAAGGAAGAATATATGACGAGGGATTAAGACTCAGATGATGATTATGAAATTTAACAATGTACATAGAAGATTATACCATTGGTGTAAATGATCAACTACCTAGTAGAAAGAAGTCGAAATGATTATTGAAAAGTGATTGGCAACTTGATGAAAACATATTGACGATGTTTCATGATATCCTAGTAGGAAGATAATGATGTACATATGGTTCTTATAGTGATAATGTATCCATATGATAATAGCGATATGCATAGGTATTATGATGTTATGTCAAGGTATATTGACATTTTCATTTACTACATGATGATAGGTATTCAATGTTCAATACTCATGATGAATATGATATGCATAACGTTGCATAGGAATTATGATGTATAATATGAGGATTATTGACATGCGGTTCATTTATGAGAAGTCATGATATGTCTTTAATATAATTATGTTGATAGTATAACTGAAGCATGCAATAGTTCCGTACAGATCTATGACATGCATGAGCATGTAGTTCCTTATTATTCATAATGTTGCGATTAACAAAGATGAACGTTCTCATGATGATATGCAAGAGTTGGCTTGTGGATTATTTCCTATGATACTATGATGGCATGGTTGATGCATTGGATGCATGTTGAGATGTGATAATTCACACGACTCCATAAATGGGCCGAGAGGGCCGGTTTATTTGCTGATCTCGTGCGAGCCCATACGCACGAGGGAGAATAAGTAACATCATATGGGCTAGGGACAAAACTCAATCAACACTACATATGCCAGTGGTTCCTTTGTCTCGTGCATAGCTCTTGATGGATAGCTCTTGAAGAGCTATACAACCATCTTGAGGAGGCCAAGTGCCTGATGTTCCAGGCTAGGTTCCTGTTATTGGATTGGGATGTCGAAGTCTCGAATGGATGTAAAGGACTTCAATGCCTGGGGTTGTGCGCCTTAGTAGTTATGGAGGGAGTGGGTCAGCTTTGCGAGATGCGCGGAGTCATTGAGTACCGGACCCGATGCCTGCCTTGGGGCAGATGAGGTCTGAGTGAGGCGCGAGCCTTGGGGCCAGCCTTGGACTAGGATATAGACCGAGTCAGGCTTAGCCTAGTGCCGAAAGTGGGAAAAAGGACAGAGATTCCTTGAGATTTCCCGGGGTGTTGGGGACTTTCAATGCCTGCTGGTTATACTAGTTCAACAAAGGGTGTTGGCAACATGAAGTAAATAAAAATAATAAATAATAAATAACAAATAATACATAATTCAATATAACTTTGGGACGAAGTTCCTTAAAGTGGGAGAGTATGTAATATCCCTCCCCTTAATAATAAATAATAAAAATAATAAATAATAAACAATAATATAATAATAAATAATAAATAATACAAAATAAATAATAATAATATAAATAATAAATAATAAATCACTTCATAATAAATAATAAAAATAAATCATATATGTTAAATAATAAATGATATTTAAAAATATACAAGAAAATAAATAAAAAATAATAAAAGTAAAAATACTAAAACTCTAAATAAGAATAAATGGAAATAAAACAAAGAAAACAATAAAAAAATGAGTAAAGTTATCAAAAAGAAGAAAATAAAACAAGAAAGCTAAAAATCAAAAGAAAAGTAAAGAAATAAAACAAGAAAGTTAAAAAATCAAAGTCGCATGTAGAACACATGGAGTGTGTGCATGTGGTTCCCATCCAATGTTTGTTCTATTTAATAGATGGTGAGGAAGATGAGAGGCATTCCTACATTCCATCATTCCGAGATTCTATCTTTCATTCTCTTGGGAGAATGGTGTTCTAAGACTTAGGAGCCACTCATAGTAGTACGTTGATTGAGGGCTCGAGGGTGGCGAGTTGTAGCAAATTCTTGCGCAATGGAGCCTACGGTTGGGTGGAGAGTCGTCCCCAAAACCTTGTTGTCATCTGGAAAATGTGATCACACGTAACATAGGTATGTACTATTTGTTGATTCTGATTTTCATTAGGAAATTAATTTTATATTTACTTTGTATTGTTACACTTCATATGACCTATTGACCCCCCATAGAGATGAACAAGTATATCATTATATGCACAAATTATCTAAATAAGTGGGTTGAACTAAAGGTAGTCAACGAAATAATAGTGTAGAAAGTGGTAGATTTATTAAGGGAGAACAATTTTTACAAATTTGGTTTTCCAATATAACTATTCACAAACCAAGGAATTCAATTCACTTCCATTGTGATAGAGGGGATAACGAGGCAATGTCATATGAGACATAAGAAGTCTACCTCGTATCACCCTCAAGAAAATGGGTAAGTGGAAGTGACCAATAGAGAAATAGAATAAATCTTGACTAAGGTTGTTAGAAACAAGAAGAGAGATTGGAAAAATAGGTTTCTTGAGGTCACTTGGTCCAATAACACTACTAGGAATAACATCAATAGATTGACTCGCTTTGAGTTGGTGTGCAGTACGAAAGATCTACTGTGAATTGAATTTGAGTATAATACATTAATAACGGTAGTAAACTTCACATGGACATCAAAAAATATGAGGAAGAGAGATTGCAATAGTTGAATGCTCTTGATGAAATGAGGCTGAACACTATTAGGCACATTGAAGTGATTCAATTACAAAGAAATGTTTGGCATGATAAGGACATCAAGACTAGGACCTTCCACAGGATTTATTGGGCCCTCTTGTATGCCTCTAGGTTCAAATATTTCAAAGGGAAACTCATGACCATATGGATAGGTTCTTAATTAGCTCAGAAATTTCATTACAATTACAGATGATGACAATTGATGAAGAACAAATCTCATTTCTACTAAATAGTTATAGATTAAATTTTTATAGGAAGGACCTCTGAAGGGATAAATTCACTAGTTCAATAAATATAAAATTGAATGGGATTGATATGATTAAATCTATCAATCCATTGAGTCCCTTATTAAGAAAGAAGAGAGAATAAAAAAAACTGAATGGAGGAAAATCCATAGGTGAAAACCCCCTTTGAGGCACATAAGGCACGGATATAGGCTAAAAACCTCAACCTCCTTGAGGCATCCAATGGGACCGAAGAAAGAAAAAATAAAGTAAAAATATCCCAATCTAAAATCCCCCTTTCACGCACTTGGGGGAGACCTACTTTTGCTAAAATCCTCAATGAGGCATCTTATGGGTCTCATAATAATAATACAAAAAAAAATAATAAGAAAAATGAAGATACAAAAGGCTAGCTTTGTTTTATTTATCCTAACAAGTGATGCAACTACATGAGAATTTGAGCTAGCATTCAATAAGGTCAATATGCGATCCAAGTAGTCACCTTCAAGGTCTTAACCCAACTTCTCTACATCAAGATCACTCATTCTCTCACCTTTTCCAAGCTCCCGCCATCACTTCCATGTCCATTTTATCCATTTTAATCATTATCCTTAAATGTTATAGGAAAGTTCATATATTTCGACATGAAATTGCAGAACCTAGAAATAAGGTGCAAGACTGAAATTTTCCATTTGTGGGCAAGAGAGAAGGTCTATGAAAGCCCTTACAACCTAGCGAATCCATCATCCTTTATTTTTCTCACCACTATTCCATTAACCACCCAAAAAATTCCACCCTTCCACCTCTTGTACACCTATCACTCATAGAGAATTCCTCTTCAATCACCACAAGAAACCTCCCCTTGAATTATCAAAATTTTTGGAGGCCATAATTGGAGGGAACTATGAGCCTCACAAGCCTTTGTGACTTTTATAGGGGGGGCCATAGTCCTATAGCATCCCAGAGAAGACCTATAAGGAAACATTTGTAGAATCAATCCATGGAGCTTTAAAAACCCCCATACTCTAGGAGCTCATCACACAATCTTGAGCAGTGATACCATCCTCTGTAGAAGCTCTACAAGATCCATAATCATTAGCAATCAGTAGCACCAAGTCAACTACAATAATAGTAATTTGATAATTTGAACCAAAGAGGAAAAAGAAACAATAAAAATTCCATAGCACCACCAAAAGCAACCACTAAAATATTGAAGCCTCCAAATAGCAACACCAACAACTTCAAGACCCTCAAGGGAAGTTGTAACATTCAAATCATGAGCCTCAATATCACATGTAGAAACACACATATGAGCCTCAATATCACATGTAGAAACACACATATGGCAAGGCTTACGTATGCAAAACTTCAAACCTCCCTTATGATCTTATCATAACCTGAAAAAATGTTACAAGTGTAAGGAGGAAAACATTTTATGGTTCAAATTTACTAGATCAATCTTAGCCACCTCTAAGAGTCAACTACAACCATCTCCAACATCACCCACACATGTGAAAGGAAAAAGAGAATGAGGGGATGATAACTCACATAGGTGGTCCAACGTGACTACTAATCATGAAGTGTGGTGTTCAATGTGGTAGGTGAGGGATATCTCACATAGCGTGTTGAGCACATCGCCTCAACAACTAACCACATAATTAATACCCCTGAAATCTAATATTGCATGAAAATCGTATTTTAAGCCTAAAAGAGGTTTGCCAGTGGTACAGGAGGATGACATAGGCAAGATATTTCCTATAAAAGCCACTATGGGAAAGTATAGGGTCTTCAAACTAGTGCTACAAGAAATTAGGAAGCTTGATTTTGAACATAATTTCCATATGACCTAGAGGAATAGAGGAGAATCGTGAGAAAAAGGGAAACTACGAATTTTCCTCATTGAAATTTATATAAGGACCTGAAGAACCCCTTCAATTCTCGGAAGAAAAACCATGTAATTGTGATAGTTCTAAATTATAGTAGGGAAAATAAGTGAATTACTAAGTATTTGTGTCATGAAAATGGTGGGATTATGAGTAGAAGTGTATTGAGTAAGGAAGAACCACATTTTGAATTTTTTTCTTTCACCTTAGCTTTGTAGGGAAAACTGTCCAAGTTTCCTTTGTTTAAGCCTTCCATTGAGACCCCAAGACCCTATATAAGAAAAGAAAAACCCCTTGTTCCACTACGATAAAAATATATTAAACACATGGAAGGGGGATTCAATAGAAGGGAACATACATGCCCCTCTCAGATCCATCAACACCCTGATTTTAGGAACATTTTTGCAAACTATATGAGGTTAGGGTTTTTTAGTAAAGTTAAGGGGAATTTATGATTAAATCTCCCATGAAATTTATTTAAACCTCCATTATTGAGAGGGTAATGATGCTATCACTGTAGTTAGAGTCCCCATTATTTACCTAAATAAGGAAATTGTTTAAGGTCACCATATTTTCCATGGGAGTAAAATGGAACAAAGAAGAGAGAATTTGAGGCCACTATAACAAAGGAAACCTTATTTCATAAGGATGAGTGTCCTATAGAAGGAAAAAATGGAGTAAGGAGGGAAAGATTGCCTTACACTTGGGATTAAGTGGCCTACTACGATTATCAAATATATCTAATGTGAAGGGAGACTCAACATTATGTATGCATACCGATTTATGTTTCTTTATCAAGTGGGATTCCAAAAATACTTATTTATCCAAAGGAGCCTAATCATCCCCCATTTCCTCCTTCACTCATTCAAAGAAATGAGCCTCAAGGTTAAAAGAGGAAAATAACAATACTTAGCTTGCCATGGGTTGATAAATTTGATAGTCTTAGATGCTTTATAAGGATTGCAAAACCCTATTTCTTGGGGTTCTTTTATAGAGATGGAAAGAGAGTTATTTCTAGAGAGAGAAGCAAAACCTTGGAATTATAAGGAGCATAAATGGAGGATGAAATTGAAGCAAGAGGGGAAGTTGAGATTGCAGAAGAAGAATGAAAGAAGAAATAAGAAAAATAAGTAGAAAAGGAAGAAGGACAAAGGCACAAGCTATGAAAGAAATAGAGATAAACTTGGGAGAGAAAATTTTCACAAAGATTGATTTGACAAGACCAAAGGAAAATAAGATGCAAGAAACTAATTGTACATACTCTAGGCTAGAAAATAAAATATAAAAGGGAGCGAGATAAGGCACTATAGAGGTAATTTAGAGGAAGAGATTACTACTACCCTAGCAACTTTATGTTCCCTAATCCATCCTAAAATAAGGAAACCAAAGCAAGGCCCCATGTATTTCAAAAGGAGAAAGAGTAATAGGATAAGGAAAGGGAAACCCCATCCACCTTCTTAAACCCTAATCATAATTAAATATTTTGTTAGCCATGAGGAGGAAGAGTCTAGGAAGAAGAAACAAGTAGTTAAGATAATCTCAAAATTCATCAAGGGAAAATAGACATAGGTCCCACAAGAAAGGTTATTCACCAAGGGAAAAATGCTTCCACAATAATCCACCAAGGAGTTACACTAAGAAAATGAAGCTATAGGAAGAAACATAGAAGCTATAAAAAGAGATTGTGAGGGTACAAAAAGAAATAGAGAAACTACAAGTGACTTTAATGTTATAGTAAGAAACATAGAAGCCACAAGAAGGTACTCTGGAGCTACAAGAATGAAATCCCAAGCTACAATAATATAATCCTTACTTATAATAACCACAACCTCAACCTAATCTAAAATGTTACTATGCATGGATTTATGTAAGAAAGATACTTCCTACTCACTTTGCAACTCTCTTGTTATTTGAATTAGAGAAAAAGAGAGGTAGGACTCACAAATGGATGCAAGTTTGTGAAATAAAAAGGGGTTGAAGAGTTTGGTATTATTGAAGAGAAGATGCAGAAAATGGGGCAGGATAAGGCTCACTCATGTTCAAAGAAGAAAATATAAGGGACCACTTGCAAAGGGAGAATAACAAGCTAAAATTTGAGCTAGAGGAAAAGGAAGAGAAAATTGCCACAATGGCTACTTTATCCAAGGAAGCCATACATTGTAGGCACTCATCAAAAACATACTTTTTATTGGGTGTTAATGTATGCTAGGTTAATATACCAACATTTAACATGTCAATCCAAGTTTCATAGGAATCTAGGAAAAACACATTATGTGCCAAAAGAAGACCTCATAAATATGTGAAATCACTCACTATCAATCAAGCCCCTACAAACAATTCAAATTTATCGTAATAATGCCATCATTTATGAAACAAAACACTGACTACTAGTTTATGAACTCTAGCTCCTTTCTTGAAATTGAGCAATCCATTAAAGGGTTATCTCAATTAGCTAGAGGAAAAAGGAGTCAGAAAAACTAACATTGTCCTAAGTTATTCCCAAAGACTCTCGCACATTGGATAAACCAACCCTCATTATATGTGCTTCACAACTTTCACTTAAATCGATCTCATGGATCCCTTAACTCTCTATGTGTTACTCGAAGGGAAGCCTTTGTCACAAGGGGGCCACATCCCCATGTTCATGGGTGTGAAAGATAGATATATCATTAAGGTACTTACTCATCTCAAAATAGAATGAGAGATCCCCTTCAATTATGGTTTATAACTATGGTTACAACAACCTTTGGAGTTCTAGGATAGTAAATATAAGATCCCAACACACATATACAAAAATCAATCCATTCCTTTTTTTTGGTTCACAACACTAAGGTGAAATTGTGCCATGTTTGATTTATGCACAAAAAAAATCAATTAAATGAATTAGAGGAAACTACATGACAATTATTCCTCTTATTTGATATAGAAAACCTTTTTGGTAACATTTTGTTATTGAAAAAAAAAGAGATACAAGTGAGTGTAGCCCTAGTTGTCTAGGACTTTATGAAGAGTGGATAAATGTCTTTGTTGTTGGATTTTGGTAAGAGGTTATTCTAGTGGAATGCATATGTAGTATTTGTTATTTTTTATCCCTTGAATAGAAATTATGCTTTAAAAAAACATGTTTGTTCTCCTATAAGAGGATCTAAGTATCTTGTGTGGACCACTAGTGTATAAATTTGAATAAAAATATATATAGTTTATTTTATTTTTTAATAAAAAGTTACATTTTCCCAAAGCTCATCCATTTTCCATTAGAATTTGACAATAATAACATGTGTCTGTGTGTCAGTGTGTGAGAGTCTTGAAAATTAATCATAACACATGTGCCTCGGTGTAGATCTTGAAAATATATTGTAACAAAAGTGTATGTTTACATATACATGTGGAAAGGAGCTATGTGTCCTATCTATAACACTTGCTTTGTGAGTTGAAATAGCTTTTATGGAAAACAATTCTCCAATGACCTTTTATTCCAAAATACCACCTAAACACATTCATTTTAGAAAATCCTTTTATCAATGGTTTAAATCTATGTTGCGAGAAAGATGGGTAAGGGGACTAGACTGGAATCATTTTTTGAAAAAGGGTACTAGGGTTGGTTGAGGGACGGGACTCTAGGGGGCTGGGACATGTAAATCATTTTCAGAGAAAGGGTGTTGGGATGGTTGAGGGTATATTATAATTTATATGTATAATATATAAATATTATATTATATAAATTATAATATATATGAATTGGTATATTTTTCAATTTTGAATAAGAAAATTAAAATTTCTATCATTTAAATTTTAAATATTTAAACATGCACATGTTTTAATATTCAACATTCATAATGAAATTTCAAAACTTCTAGTTTGATATAAGTGAAAATTGGAGTTTACATTTTTAATAAGATTCAAGATATACATATATTGTCATACTACATTCAAAATTTTCCTTAAGCATCTCCAAACAAGAACTAGGAAATTTTAAAATACTAAAATAAAAATAGTTAGCATGTTCTCCAAGTAGGAATCACTCTCACCTTGAGGCTCTTGTTCAACCATAGCAACTAGAGATAGTTCAATAAGGCCATGTGGTTTTATATTCTCATCCACACACACACATAGGGTCATCTTTGTATTCCTCCCATCTCTTGCAAAGACCCTCTAGATGAACTAGCTACCTACAAAGACCCTCTAGATGAACTAGCTACGTAGAATATTAGGGGAAGCCCATTAAATTAATAAAAAAAATTAAAAATAAAAACTAAAATGAACTATGAAGAACCCCAAAGAACTAGATTTTGGGGTTTCAAGTACACTAGAGCTGGATTTTGGGGTACCCATCAAGACAAAAGAACCCAGGTTTTTTTAATGGAGAACCCGGTTCTTCTATGAAGCACTAGTACCCTAATCCTAAACAGGTACTTGGGAATGAGAAGACAGGAAGGTTGGAGAACCCCATACCCCATCCAACAGATGGAGAGCCCCACCTCCAGTTCTAGCCCAACATAGGTTTAAATGGTATGCAAAACATATTTCTTGCTACTAATGCACACATGTTGTGAAACTGCCACATTATTATTTTCTTTGGATACTTACTTTCAGCTTGCCAAAAATTTACCTTCAACCATAGTAGTAAGTTTCAACCATATTGACCTTTGTTATACAGAACTTTGGTAGAAGCACAAAAGATGTCAAATTTCCAATATAGTAGACATATGACATATAGCTTTTCATTATCTTTGATAACATATCTCACATCTTTTATAGCAGAAAACCCATAAACCAATATATACAAAGTAAAAACCCCAACAATATTTTTTTAGTTGAACATTTTTTGATAGTGAATCTGGTAAGTATTCAAATTTTCCTATAATGCTTTCAATTTTCCTACCATGTAAACTTGAATGATTTGAAATTTTATCTGTGTTGATAATTAGAATTTTATTATTGTTGCACATATAGGCTCGAAACTCTGAAGTGTTTCTTGCCGTCATTTTTCAATTCAAACTCATCTCCTTTCCATTCCCATTTTCTGATTCTGGTAATGTAGGGTACAATGTACACTACAAAGAAAGGTCTTAATGAAGATTCCAACTGCAATACGTCGAGAGAAACTTTAATATTATGAAATGTTCTAAATTTCTCCGGAAGCTTTCAGCGAAGATAGGGATCACAAAAATCCCTGCCCTTTAACAAGTTCACCCTTTCAGAATTCATGTAACATATAAATTACGAGACTTCACCAGGTTTATCAAGATTCAAATTGTTTAGGGTTCAATTCAAGAGGGCCCATACAACAAAATGGCATCAGCGTTGGTTAGATTTGGACAGGAATAAAACATTTTTCAATCTTGGCAGCGTTCAGAGGGGTTTCGACTTACATGGCAATGATGTCAAGATCCTGCGGTAAGTATCTTCAATAATAGTTGTCTTCGACTATATCTGCATATCACAATCCAAGTCCGGAAGATCAAGCTGGAAATCGGCTTCTGGATGAAAAACATAAAAACTCGTGGATCAGAGTCTGCGTCGATTCTTCCCTTCAGGCTTTGAAGAACAGAAAAAATTAGTGACTACAAAATCTGAGACGCTTTATTAAAAATCCCATAAACACCTCCAACAAAAATGACGAAATTCTGAGTAAAAGAGGGGTAGATTGTATAAGGTTTTAAACCTTAAAAAATGGATCAATTTCAAAATGCGTGCACGATCCGCTAACAACTCAATAAAATATAGAATTTAAGGAAGCAAGAGTAAACTCTGAACTTTTACTATAATATAAAATAAAAAAAATTGATCATTTAAACATCCTGATTTAAATCATATTTATAATTTCCATGAATATGGAGTAGCTTACCCTATCTTCAACATCCCTGATTTTCTACAATGTACTAAGTTCAGAAGCTCTGAATGCAACGGTCTATGAGAGTTGAGTTGTTTAAGGGATTTAAAGAAGGAATTGAAAAGAAAATTTACACTGTTTTGGCTAAATCTTTAAAGTCTAAATAATGAAAAGAGTTAATAGATTAACCAGCTAGATCTATTTTAATATGGATCTATCAAGCTCAAGAGGGATCTAATATTTTGATTTATGTGCTTGTTTGCTAAAATGTTATGGGAAAATACTATGGGTTACCAATACTACGGGTCAATACTTTAACCCAATACTACGGGTCAATACTATGGATAGTTTTATTTTTATTTTTATACCATTATGTTTATTTTTTGTTATTTTTACTTTAGTTTTTATTTTAATTGATTTGTTTTATTCTAACATAATTAAAATGTTTATATTAATATTTTTATTTACTTTTATTTATTTAATTTAATTTAATTTAATTTAATTTTTTATTTTTATATAATTTGATTTAGTCTACACAATAAAATGAGTTTTATTTTTAGCAAAATTCACATTTGCTACTTAGTTTTTTCATTTTTGTTTTTTATTTTTTATTTTTTTAAAAGCCACTTAGGTTTTTTCCTTGCTACTAGATAATCAAAAGTTGGTTGGATCATGGACATGTACCACATCCCTATGGCTGTAAGAACACCATAGAACCAAATCCACATTTTTAGGAACATTTAAGAGGGAAGCAATCCTCCCTTCAAGGAGGTTTCCCCACATACTCTTTTTGTATAAATAAAAGAGCCTAGCACCTCATTGCAAATAGGAATTCTAGGAGAAAGATAGTCATTATTAGAGAAATGTTGATGCCTATCATTTCACTTATTATGTTTAATGAATGAACACTATTATGTTTAATGAATGAACACTTTTGGAAGTAAATGAAAAGCATGTCTCTTTTCTTAATCTACTTTTATTTGAAGGGATCTTAGTCTCCTTCCCTTAGGGCCTAACCCTAGTGTTCAAGCCCCATCCTTTACATTTCCTTTGCATGCATTTATTATAGTTGTAATTTTCCGCAAGTATTATTTATGAGAAAAACATTGTGCTTACAAGGTTTATAAGTGAGATACTTACTAAGGTTTGGTTGGGTACCTTGGTTCCATAAGCACAAAAATATTTTCAGTAATGCATTAATATCTTTCATTATCAATTCAACTCATCCTTTCCACTATTATTTTAATTTATGCATTTAGTGGTTTGATGATTGTTTAAACATCATTCTTATTAATATCTTTCATTATCAATTCAACTCATCCTTTCCACTATTATTTTAATTCATCCTTTCCATCTCTACAAATTATCCCTATGATGAAATGTACCTAACCAAGCTACACGAAACCTCTAACTGTGGTTGTTCGTTGAATAAGTTAACTAATTGAGTGTGTCTCACTTTGATAAGGTCCCATTTACCCTTTCACAACCTTCAACCACATTTTATACCCTTCAAACGACTCATATATTCGAGAAAGATGCTTTTAGATGTTTTGTGCTACAAAACAGAGCATGGTGTAGCAATACACAAATTGCTTCAAATCACCTCAATAATTTCACAAGAAGTTTTTCCATCATCTCTCATGACTCAATAACATCATTTAAACCATGAAAACAAAGTCTAGAGGATTAGAGAACCGTTACGATTTTTTCCCTCATAGTTTCTTTCATGCAATTAGATTTTGTTGCTTCTTATATGTCATTGATTTGTTATGCATCATAAAATAGGACTTATTTACCTTTAACATTTTTGGAGTATTTTCTTTTTCTTCTTGCAAGTAGAATAGGGATTAATTTAGTCATTTCCTTTCCTACAATAGCATAGATTTATTTTTTGTAAATCAGATTAGGGTTTCACTCTCTCATTTACTTTGGTGCAATGAGATTGGGGTTTATTTTCTCTCATTTACTTTTCTATAATAGAATAGAGTCTATTTCAGGTGTTTCCTTTCATGCAAGTTAGAATACTTTTTTTATCATTCATTGAATTTTCCGAGAATTTCTTATAGAATAGTGGTCTCTGTGCATCTTGACTTCTCTCCATTGCATGAGATCAACATAAGAAGAACATATTTCCTACTATAGATAGAGTACTAATAACTCTTAAGTATCTACTAACCATGAGTTGATAATTAAATTTGACCTCCTCACGGGTTCCAACATTCTTGTTGTAATATTGAGGCTCATCACTTTTTGGCATCATTTCAACGGAGGTGTCAAAGTAAGTATTGTTTTTTTTCTTTAAGTTCGTGTATTCTCATTTCATTTTCCAAAAAACACAAAAAAAATTCATTTGTATTTTTGTTTATAGAACACACAAAACTACAAAAACAAGGTCATTTATTTCAATCCTCGTAGATCTAGGGATAAATCAAAAAATTGTTATCCTAAAACCCCCATTTTTACAAAGACTCAGCCTTCCCTTTTTGGTGACTATGGGCCTCCTACTCTATCTACACCGGATTTAGAGACCTTCTTGGGTGAGAAACCATATTTTTTTTAGGATATTATGGGAGGAGAACCTTCATGAGATACTCAAAATATGATTTGAAATAGGTAGTTCGATGTCTTTCCTATGAGGAAGACAACTCGGGTAGTTAAAATGAGTAATATTAGCCCCATTTCTCTTCCACACTTGCATGGAATGGCTTTTGAGGACTTTCACACCTTCATGCTTGAAATTTTTGTAGCTTGTAGGACATACGGTTATACCTCTAATGAGTAGAAGCTCATTCTTTTTCCTTCTACCCTCAAGGATGCAACCTTTCATTGGTTCATGAGTTTAGAAGGAGACAACATTACTACATGGGCCCATATGTAGCAAGAATTCAACACATATTACAAGGAATAATTTAGATCTAGGGACACAAAAGAGTAAATTTTCAAATTAACCCATGGTCTACATGAATCACTCGAAGAGTTTGAAGAGATATTTCATTTGAGTGATCAAAGGGCCAATTGCACCCTTGATCTAGAATACATGAAGTTAATTTTTCTCTCAGGGGTCATAAAAGAGTTTATGGAGACCCTCAATATGTTTCCCAATGGAGATACTTATTAGCTCAATTATCAAGACATTAAAGAAATCATCAAAACCCACTCTATAGATGCAAGAAAGAGCGGTAGATCCAGCCATGGTTTGGTAATTCCTCTATCTTCTAGTTCAACCATTAAGAATTAAATAGGAGGTATGTTGGAGGATTTTAAAAGTGAAATATTACATTCTTTTTCCCTTTAGATGGACACATTGTAAATTAATAAAAAACCAAGAGGAAGAAAGGGAATTAGCCATATGTTTCCTTAGATGTGCCAAGAGGCACCCTAGAAATGGCTCCCATTAAATGTTATAGAAATATGCTGTGTGTGAAGAGAACCATTCAACTAATAAGTTTCCATCTCTTCAAGGTATAAAAGAAGTTTAACAAGAGAGATGCAAAAACTTTTTTTCATCAACCAAAGGAGGCCATAAGGTCCTAGACCATAACAACAAGCTATTCACTATCCTTGTTCTTTGAATGCAAGTCATAATACATCATTTCACTCTTGGTATCCAATTAACAACTCATCATTGTCGATGCTTGCTCCTTGGCCCTAGCCTCCTCAAAATTTCATTCCTCAAAATTCCATATGATCACCACCATCCTCAATGGGGTAATTGATCACAAGGATGGAAATATAGGGCCGCCCAACCACCTACCTTAGTGCCTCCTCCTCCTCAACCATAGTTACCCTAAAACAATCCCCTTAAATAACCAAAACTTCCTGGTCAACGAAATAGATATCCCAACAATAAGCAAGCCTAAAAATTTTATAATGGAGAGACATATTATCCTATCTATGATGTAGAAATCTAATCAATGAACCTCAGTTTTAGGAAGCTACACCCTAATGCTAAGAATTCTCTCCAATAGCTGGAATTGACTAGCAGCCGAGGAACTCCAAGTGAACAGTAAGGACAAAGGGAACTAGATCCACAAATATCGACATTTTGGAGGGGGCATTCCTCCTTTGAAGGATGTTTCCCCTCAATCATTTTTATATAAGTGGGCCTAGTCAAAGGCTCATTAGGATTCAAATTTTTGTTGTAGCTAGGGGTAGCTACTAAGATCCTAGTGCTTGACATTGTTATTCTTAAATTTCATTTTATGTATGAGACTATTGTTTTCTGTTAATGAGAAGTTTACCATTGATCTACATTTGAGTTCGTTTTGGAGGGATGAAACCCTTAAGTTTGCGCCCAACTGAGAGGATTTAATCCATCTCTTATATTTCCTTCTTGTTCTTGTTTGAAAGCTTTTCAATCATTCTCTTTCTTCAGCAGATACTATATCATAAAACATAATAATTGTTGGCCTTCCTATTACCTCTCTTGCGTGAAGAATAATTAGAAAGATATATAATAACAACTCAAAAACATTTGTTTATGATTTCTTGGAAATGGATAGATGTTAGCTTTCATTCTTATTCTCTACAATTTAGGAATTAGTGTCATTAGCTTGAGTGATTACAGTATTGTCGTGGGATAGAATAGATCTTAATGAAATTCAACTCATATTTTCCTTAATAATTTGTCTCAATGCGTTATTGATTAGTTGATGCATTTATCTGGCTAGCTACAGGGGTTGTGCTAATATGTAAGGGTGGGAACACCTTTCCATATACACCTACCTTTCCATATTCCTCTTAGGTACCTCACCTTGCTTCCATATTCTGTCTGTGAATTCACTCTGTTAAGGAAAATCAAGGACATCATGGACTTCAACTTTGGCACTAGATAGACCTCCGAGGGGTACTTGGCTTAGCTAATGAGATTCCACACCATTCATTCATCGCCTTCTACCTTCATCCACATATCTCCACATCTAAGACACCACTTCCATCAATGAAATAGTCTTGGACCCCCTCTTATAGCAACATAGGGCCGCCTGTAGCAATAGAGGGTCGTGTGGAGCGCCTAATATAACAGCCCTATAACTTTGATTTCTTCAACAAGTTTTTCTCCAGACTTCAAATCTGGCCTAGTTAAGTTGAATAACAATGCTCACACTATGCTTTGATGGTTAGGGAAGAGCTTAGGACTATTACAGCCTCATTCTTCCATCTCTGCAGCCATTAGATAGAAAAACAAAGTTAGATTTAGCATTTTTTCTTCATAGGCATGTTAAAGATGTGATTTCTCAATTTTAGCAAGTTCGAGTAGATAAATGATGCATGCAAGGTAGGTTATTGATTTGAATCAAATGTGCGAGTAGACTAGCATGAGTTATTTATGGAAATATATTATTTTTTTCATTATGCAATTTCAATTAACATTTACATTTAATGAATTATAAGAAGAGCAGTATGATTTATTTCTGCCAATAATTTAGCCTATTTTCCCTTATGCAATTTTAATTAGCATTTACATTTGATGATTAGAATTTTCACCTTGGTAGTAGAATTATGTTCATTTACGATTTCATAAGGGTTTTTCACTAAAATTAGTTGGAAGAATGGTCTCTGAATACCCTTATCTAATTTCATGAATATGAGTGACATGAGTAGAAACTAACGTGTTGTGCATATAGCATTGCTGCCTCTAATTTTGTAATAACCGTGGGGTTTATAATTAAAGTTGAGAATCCCTTAGGAGTTACAACATCCTTGGTTCAATTCTAGGCCTCATCACTTTTTGGCATCATTACTAGGGAGGTGTCTAAGTAGGTGTTATTTCCCCTTAAGAATTGCTTGCTCTTTTCAGTTTTGAATTAGTCTTATGGGTTTGAACAAAAAGTGGAAAAAGAGGAAAGAAAACTTGTTATTTCATGCCTTGTAGGAGTATGGATAACCAAGGGAAATTTTTTACAAAAATACCCACCTCCTCAAATAGTCAACCTTCATTCTACTTCGATGACTCTGAAATTCCCTTTGTGACTACAAGGGAGTTGGAAAACCCTTTAAGAGAGCCACCCAATTTTTTTTTTAAATATATAGGAGTAGAAGAACCTAACTCATATATGCAAACTATGGCTGAAAACCAGAATAATGATATTTTCCCTATCAGAGAAACCAATGGAGAGGTTGAAATGAAAAATATAATCCCTACTACCCTTCTAGATTTCCATGTCCTAACCTCTAAATGTCCTCGCACCTTCAATTCTTAGTTTTTTGTCACTCGCTAGACCTATCACTATGCCTCTGATGAGAAAAAGATGAAGTTGTTTCCTTCTACCCTCGAAGATGTATCCTTGCACTCATTTATGAGTACACATGGAGGTGGAAACACTACCTATGCCAAAAAGAAACAAGCCTTCAATGAAAAATATCAAGATTATTGTAGGTCCAAAGAAACAAAGGAGGAAATATTTAGAATGAACCTTGGACCTAATGAATCTTTGGAGGATTATGAGGAAAGGTTTCAACTCAATTATAGGAGGGCCAACTATACCTTTATTCTGAATCACTCAAGCCAGTTCTTCTTCGAGGGATTAGGGAAGATGTAATGGAAACCCTTAAAATTATAACTCAAGGAGATATATACCAATTACCCTATGATGACATCAAATCTGTATTCAAGAATCATTCTAGGGCTTCTAGGAAGAAGGGTGGGTCTAGCGAAAGCTTGGTTAGTTCCTCTCCCTACACAATAACCATCAAGCATGAGATATGAAGTATATTGGAATATTTTAAGAGTTAAATGTTGCATAAGTTTTCCCTGTAGACGAATAGTATGAAAATCAAAAGAAAGCAAGAGGAAGAAGAGAGGGCACTAGTTATATTTTTTCCTATGTGTACTAAAAGACATCCTAGGAATGAATTTCCACTGAATGCCATATAAGTTTTCTTATTCTATGAGAAGAATCATGCAATAGATAAATGTCCCTCTCTGCTAGGTCTAAAGGATGTATACCAATAAGGGTAAAAGGTGGGTCTGAGCAGTTGTGCTTCATAAAATAATGAAGACCCCCCGATCCTAATCCATATAAACAAGGCATGCAAGCTGCACATTGTCTTCACTACAATCCAAATCAAAGTTCACCTTTCTAGCCTTGGTACCCTTCAAATCATCCATCATGGTCCACACCTCCTCCTTGGTCTTATAATCCTCCCTATCAACCCTCCTTTTGAGGCATATCCACCCTAAAGTTTGCAATGGGAAAACCCCTCACAAGGATGGAGGCCTCAAACCACCCAACCTCTTGCTTTACTACCTCCATCTCAACCTCAACCAAAATCCACCTAAGAGACCCCAAATTCCTACTCAACCTAATACGAACCCAAGAAACAACAAGGCACAATTGGTTTATAGTGGGGAGATATCATACCTTGCATATGTTGTAGAAATCCAAGAGATCAATATTAGTTCTAGGAAGGTGCTCCGAGATAATCACACACCTAGTTTACACTCTAGACATTGTTATAGGAGCTAGGTAGCTTGATGAAGATGATCTTATTGACCATATCTTACAAAAATAGCCTCCCACTACCATACTAGTTGAGGAACTCATGAAAGAATTTGGGAGTAGTCATTCGACTGAATTGTGCTATATTGACTGTAACCTGGAACCAACCAAGATTGTGGAGATTGGACCATTCAGAACTCTAAAGATCAACCCTTATGTTTCTATTGAGCAGGGAGAAAATTTATGCAGTGCGATGAAGGAACATATGGATGCTTTTTCTTGGGATTATAATGAAATGAAAGGTGTTCATCCCTCATTCTACATTCATCATATTTACATCAAAGAGGGGTGTAATCCTATGCGCCAACCCCATAGAAGGATGAACCCAACTCTTAAATAAATTATGAAAGAAGAAATGTATAAGTTATTGGATGTAGGGTTCATTTACCCCATTTTAGATAGTGACTGTGTGTCACCTCTTATTTTATTCCCCGGGAAAAATGGGAAGTGGAGGATTTGTTTTGATTACCGAGAACTTAACAAGGCTACAAAGAAGGGACATTTTCCTTTGCCCTTCCTTGAAAAAGTCCTAGATGGCCTTGCAAATAAGAAATTATTCTCCTTCATGGATGGATTTAGTGGATACAACCAAATCAAGATTAGCTTGAAGACCAAGATAAGATAACATTTACATGTCCTTGTGGTTATTTTTCCTATACAGTCCTTCAATTCGACCTATGTAATGCCCCTGCTACCTTCCACCAGGAAGTTGTAAGTATATTTATTGAATTTATTCATGACTTTGTTGAGATATACATGGATGATTTCACTCCTTATGGGTGTAACTTCTAGGAATATCTTCTAATCTATCCAAATCCTTAAAGAAATGCATTGAAATGAATCTTTCATTGAGGCCTAAGAAATGTGAATTCTTGATCAATGCAGGGACTGTCCTTGGGCACTCTATATCTAAGGAAGAGATACAAGTTGACCTAAACAAAATTTAAATCATTAAAAAGGTCCCTATCCCTCAAAACCAAAGAGATGTCAAGAGTTTCATTGGATTAACTGGGTATTATAAAAGGTTTATCAAACACTTTATTAAACTAGCTTCACCCTTGTTTGGATTGTTGGCTAATGATTCATATTTTTGTTGCACAAAAAACTGTGAGGAAGCCTTCCAAGTACTGAAATAAAATCTAAACACTACACCCATCCTTAGGGGTCCCAACTAGGCTTTACCTTTCCATATACACATAGATGCCTCAGACAAAGTTGTAGGGGAAACCTTAGGACAAGTGGAAAACAAATTTCCTTATGTTATATATTTCATCAGTAAAAACCTTTTCAAAGATGAGTTAAAATATATTGTCACTAAAAAGGAATTCTTCGTAGTGGTACATTCTTTGAACTAGTTTACAAATTATATCACTAGTTATCCAACTTTTTTCACACTCACCATGGAACCATTAAGTATTTAATGAATAAAAATGATGCCAACGACAAGATAATTAGATTTTTGTTATTATTATAAAAAATGGATTTGACTATTATTGATAGACCAAGGAAAGAAATGTGGTTGCAGATTTATTGTCAAGACTAACCCTACCTATAGGAAAAGAAGAAATCACGAATGATCAACTTCCATATGAACATCTCTTTTCCATCTTGGTGCTTTCTCCTTAGTTTCCTCATATATCCAACTACTTGGTTGGTGGGAGGTTCCATCCTAATCTATCATCCAAGGAGAAGAGGAAGATTGTTAGGAAAAGTGCCCCACTCACTTGGATTAGGGGAAATATTTTTAGATTGGGACTAGATAAGATATTGAGGAGGATTTTGAGGGAAGAGGAGGTCTTTGACATCCTATCAACATGCCATGATGGACCATGTGGGGGCCACTTTGCTACTAAGAGGGTGGCCTTCAAATTTATATAATGAGGTTATTATTGGCCCACTTTACATCAAGATGCAAGAAGGTACACTGCGAGGTGTGATCATTGCCAAAAGATGGGTAAATCCACACCCAAGGATGAAATTCCCTTACAACCTCAAGTGACGTTAGTGCCATTTGAGAAGTCGGGCATGGATTTCATTAGACCTATTGATCCCCCATTGGGACAAAAGAGATATATCATTGTGTGCATTGATTACTTGAATAGATGGGTTGAAACAAAGGTAGTAAAGGTAGCTACTGAGTAAAGGGTGGTTGAATTTCTGAGGGAGAGCGTATTCTACAAGTTTAGGTTTCTAAGGGATTCAATCACTAACCAAGGAGCACAATTTAAATCAAATCTCATTGAATATCTCATGAAGCAGTACCACATCAAGCACAAGGCATCCACTACCTATCACCCTCAAGAAAATGGCTGGGTGGAAGTCACAGCTAGATCACTCGAGAACATTCTTACCAAGGTTGTTAGTAGGAGAAGAAAGGATTGGGGAGACAGACTTGTGGAAGCCACTTGGGCCTACAACACCACTTGGAAGACTACCCATAGATTTACCCCATTTGAAATAATCTATGGGAAGAAGGCCCTATTGTATATTGAATTTGAATATAACACCTTACGGATGGAAGGCCGATTAGACATAGATGTTAATATAGCACAATAGGAGAGGCTCCTTCAACTCGATGGTTTATATGAATTGAGATTCCAATCTCTCTTGCACATTGAGGTAATCTAGCTAGAAAGGACGGTTTGGAATGATAAAGACACCAAAGCAAAGACTTTTCAAGAAGGAGATTAGAACCTATTGTATGATTCTAGGTTCAAAGATTTCAAGGGAAAGCTAATGAAAACATGGATGAGTCCCTATCAAGTAGAGAAATTTCATGAGAATGGATCTTCCCAAATAAGAACAATTGATGAGGAAGGGACCCCATCACTTATCAATGGTTATAGGTTAAATTTGTATAAAATACCTTTGTCCAAGGAAGAGTTTGTCAGTTCAATAAAGAGAGAATTAAAGGTGATTAGGAGGCTCACAGTCCTCAGTCCACAAAAATTATAAACAAAAAAAAAGAAAAGAAAAAAGGAGGGACTAGATGAAAACCTCCAAGAGGCATCTAAGACCAACTCCAGGGTTGAAAACCTCCCCGAGGCAGCCCAAGAGTAAGAAAATAACACAAAAAAAAAATTAAAAAAATATTAAAAGATACTGAGGTGAAAACCTCATTTGAGGCACGTAAGGAAGGCATGCAGGTTGAAAACCTCTGCAGAGATAGCTTACATGTCTCAAAACCAAAATAGAGAAAAAGAAAAAAGAAAAACACAAGGAATGAGGTCTTACACTACTTATGATAACATATCTCTTTTGTAGGACTCCAGATAGTCAACAGAACTATGACTATAGGACCTATTGCATTTTCACCCCTTTCGCTCACCTCCCTACCTCTCTACATCATCCTTCCAACAATAGAATCGAAATGCTGTAGGATATTTAAATGATACGTGAGGAATATCTTATTGGAGAAACAGGTGTAAAGGTCATGTCTTCAGTAAGAAGTGTTGAGAGAGGTCTACCAACATCAATTTCATCACCCATACACTCCAACTAGCCAAAATTTAGTTTCCACTTCCACTCTGCCATGCATATAAAAAACACAGAAAATATCTTCTTTCGTTTTTCCACCACCTAAACCACATCCTCATCATCGCAAACCTATCCTCATGCCTTTTTTTACTTGCCCTCAAATTCCACATGAAATATAGGGTCTCAAAGAGGAATTAAATGAGAGCTACAGGAAGAGGATTCCTCCTATAGCAACATGTGTAGTCACACCACATATCCTAGAATCAACTTTCTCCACCCATAGAGAAAGAGATCCAGCCACCTTGAGTATCATAGATCCATTTTTTAATTAATAACGGACACACCAGCTGATAATCCATCCACTCCACCAATAATAGATTGGACACTGAGAAGAAACCAACACACACAACAATGTTATCAGTCAAAGAACTATTAAGTTATGAGGACTTGTGCAGAAGAAACAAAGGAAATCAACACCTTCAGGATCATCATATTATGAAGACCATCTCTAGCATGCAAGCTGCTCTAGCACATAAACATCACATGTAGGCTTAGGTATGACAATCCTCACCTCTTCCCTATGTATATGATGATACCGAAATGAAGCTACAAGAGAGAATTGAAGGAATAAAAGGAAGTCAGAATTTCCCAAAGTTTCCCTCAAACCCTCATGCACATGACATAATAACATTAAAAGGAGTAAGTGATCCTTTCCCTCTCTATTTTCATATGTAAGAGCAACATAGGGTCAAAGAAAGGTATTTTTTGTTAAGTGAATATTGACATCCTTCTCCCCCTCTGATAAAAAGGGAAAAATTGACACTGTCTCTACAACCAAGACTATTCTAAGGCTATAATTTGAGATACACCTAAGTATCCTTGAGAAGGAGAAATAGGAGAAATGGGGGGAGGGTTTAATAGAAGAGAGCCTAGAAGCAAAAAGAGAATTCATCAACATCCTCCCATGGTAAATATTTTTCAGAGAGTTTAGTATTTTGGTTTCTTTGAACTGTCGAAGGGGTATGGTGAAGACATATTAGGAATTTTCCATGGCTCTAAATCCTAAGGGAGGACATAGTGCCACCACTATAGTTAGAGCTTGCCATCTCTCTAAATGTTGAACTCAAAATCAGAGTGATTACATTACCATTAGGAATTAAATGGAGCAAGGATGAAAAGGAAGTGATTGTCACATCTAGGAAGAAATTCTTCATTCTTAAAGGAAAACCCGTAGAAGAAAAAAATGGAGTGAGAAGGGAGACACTACCATACCCTTGGGATAAAGTGGCCTACCACATTATTGAATACATATCCTATGATGGGAGGATGAACATTGTATATGCCTACCATTTTCAATTACTCTATGATTTAATATTCAAAGAAGAATTTCCTATCCCACAAAGACTCAATGTTCCCCATTTCATAGTACATTATGTCATTAAGATGATCCAAAAAGTGAGGGAATGGAAGCACCAAACCATTGCTCACCAAGACCTTATCTATACGATTGTTATGTATGACCAACACCAATTAAGGTGCCTTGTAATCTAGACTGATTTTGTAGATATGGATAGGGAAAATTTCATTCAAAACATAAAACGTAACCTCCACATAGCAGAAGGGAACACTAGCCTCTAATATTGGGGGTAGATAAGGAAAATAATAAATAGAAACCATGGAAGAAGAGGAGGCAACCAAAATAGAGGAAGAAGAAGAAAAAATTAAGGAAGAAGAAAGAGAGAAAAAAGTAGTAGAAGAAGATAACCTTGAGTATACCTCAAAGCCTCAAGGGACAAAGAAACAAGGACATCAAACTAGTCTCTCTCCGAGAAATAAGCAAGAAGTGGTTGCAACATTGGTCACAATGAGCACACCTGTCAAGCCCAAAAATATGCAGCCAAGGCAAGGTCCCCTATACTTGAAAATAAGAAAGATCACCATGATGAGGCAAGGGAAGCCTCAACCTCCTAAAAAGTTTCCTACCACCATAGAGGAGTCAGCAAGCAAGAAGGAAGAGGTGGGATCTAGCGAGGGGAAGAGTGAAGAAATTACTTCTCTTAAGATTAAAACCAGGAAACATGTGCTCCCTCTGGGAAGTACCACCATGAGGGTAATAACATTTAGGATGCTCAAGACACAAGCTACCATGTTACAATAAGAAAAAGAATAGCTAAAGGAGGAAACAAGGAACCTACAAGATAAATAGGGGTTGCTACTGTAGCATTAGAAAGTTCTATAGGAAGGAGTAACCACCTTAAAATAAGAAGAAAAAAGGCCTCAAAGAGGTACAATAGCCTAATCCACATCCCAACCTAGAATATTCTTACAAATTTGTTGAGGGAGGTAGGATTATACCTGAGAAATTTGCTATCCCACTCCTTTTTGAGTTAGAGAAGGAATGAGGTAGAACACATAGATGGATGCAGATCACAAAATCCAAAAGTGTAGAGGATGTGGATCTCATGGAGGAGAAAGTCAATGAGATGGGAAAATAAGTGAATAATCTAAAATTAAGAGAGTTAATCATGAGGGAACACCTATAGGAAAAAAACACCAGGTTAAGGGAGTTGTTGAAAGAAAAAGGGACAAAAATTTCTAGCATGGAATGTTTATCCATGGAAGCTATATAATCTAGGAAACCATCCAAAGCCTATGCTATTTTCTCAAAGAGTAGTGGCTGCAATTTCAAATTAGGACATTAGCATAGTACGATTGATTTCTCTTCCAAGACTAAAGAAAATTTATTTAAGTTTTCAAAATAGAAGTATTGGGGATAAAGCCAAGCTAGCTAAGTTTTACATGCATCAATTAATCCTCATAGACATAAATGTCTGGGACCCCAACTAAATGTTGGAATACATGAAATTGATAGAAATAGCCTCTTGGTTTACCCATGAGGAGACAAGGTTTGATGAAGTAAAAGGGGTGATGACAAAAGGAGAAAAAAAGGCCTTATATGAGGGAAGAATTAGTAAACTACAAGTTTATCATCAACAACCACAATCTCATATCCTCTGATCCTAAATTGGCATCTAGCAGCCCAAGATCAATCCATGTTGCATTTTGAAGACACTTTTAGGATGTTTGGGGATAAATAGTATACAAGATTGTCAAATAATATGGTAGGCCCTTCCTCATATTTTATAAATTAGAGAATATCACCCCTCAAAAAGACCAACAAATTCCTTAGAGAAAACCCCCCTATACAAGAGGATCATGCAAGGGTTGAAATGAGGTGGATAGGGTTCAAACTTAGTCATCCCTTACTATAGACATAGAGGCAAATACATGTTTCTATGCATAGGAAGGTATAACATATGAAGTGGCTTCTGTTATAGACATATTTGGGCACTGCAACCCCAATCACATATGTCGATAAACTAAGGGCTCTTAAACCCCTCAAAGTGTTGTTTCACACCCTAAAGAATCGTGGTCAATTGATTACATCATTTCCCAGAAGTTCCACTTGAAAAACCACTCAGAACTGGCCAAAACTAGACCATACAAACTACTCCATGCTTAGGGTGCGATGCATACTCGTTGCTACACTCACCAGGTGTGATGCATACTAAAAGATCCTTTTGTGGGGTGCGATGGGCAAGAGTAGACAAATGGCAGAGGCAGTTTGCTAAGTGGAAACCCAAAGTATCTTTTAGAAATTGCTCATATGACACTTGCCTCTCTGAATTCGACAAGGGATCAATAAGAGATCAAAGAAGCCTCCAAGTGGAACCAACAACTATCATTGAAATGACACTAATCAAAAGCTCGGAAGCTAACTCAACCCTCTGCAAATATCTATAAATGGATCCCTCGTCTGAGAGATTTAGAAGCTGGAATTTTGTAATTTGTAAGGAAGTGTTGTTGGTTTCTCTTTGAGAAGAAACATTGTATTGTTGGGTGATCTTGATTTTCATGAGGTGAAGAGGGCTTTCATGCTAGGAGGATGATGCTAGATCAGATAGCTTGGTTGTAATCCTCTCTTCTATTTCTACTATCAATAAAGTTCTTTGATTTTTTCCTCCATATAATTGTGTATTTTTGAATCTTGTTATTTGTAGATGCAATTGTATGGTTAATGTATTTCTGATTCTACATTGGTTATGATAGCATAGATTGAGATGCTTTGATAGTGTTTTGTTTCTTTGCCTCTACAGGTATTCTCTAAAGCGGAACAAGTGGGAGGAGAGTGGCGAGTTGTATCAAGGGAGAGAGGAAACAAGCAAGGAGCCAAGTGAAAGATACAGGTTGGTCCTCTTTGCTTCTCTCTTATCTATCATACATAAGGGAAATCTTGAAGCACTTTGAATTGTTTGTTTCTAAGATAGCTACCTGTCTTAGTGGGACTAGAAAATCGAAAAGACACTAGTTTTCCTAGAAGAAAAATGGCAACTCCACTAGGGAGAAAATATTTTTTTTGTTTGTTACAATTGTTTGCTTTATAAACTATAGATGGAACCTGAAGTTAAGCCATCTAGCCTTTGAACTTCCCTTGCTATGCAAGTGCAAAGTAGATCAACGCTGCTTTAGTCAATCTCCGGGTTGGTTTATGAACTAAACATCTGACTTGAAAACATCCTAAGCACCCTTGTGGTAGCTCAATAACCTCATAAGATCATACCCCTGTACTTTGTTTTTAATGTCTATCATAGCTCAGCCTAAATCAATTAACTTAGCTACAAATTTTGAGTGAAAACCAAACTCAATTTCGTTCCCTAGTCCATTGCATTGTCTGTAACTGGTAGCCTGGATGCATTGCACTTCCCATGTGTTGCAGGTGAGATGCATCCCTATTTCCCTTAAGGACAGGTGTGATGACTGAATGATATTATTTCTCTCTCTAGAATTTGGGTTTTCCCTCCTTGTTTTCAACTCTATTCAGTAGTTTTGCTGCTTATGATTAGTATATCATTGCTGAATCCTTCTTCCTTTACATTATTCATCCTCCATTGATCAGGATTTGTGAATGTTTTTTATGTATTTTTCATCATTTACAATCCTCCTTTGTCGAGAGTAGATTAATTGAGCTGTTGTTTTGATGCAAATAAGTGTCGTAACTGTCATTTTGAGTCAAAAGAAGAGTGTCGTAAAGTCTTTCTCTTCTAGATAGTTGATTGTACTTTTGCCATTGTATTTGATTTGAATTATCAATATTTGAAGTGTCAAAAATAGTTTTCCATTCAAAATTGAAAGTGTCATCTTACTCTTCCTTTCATTTTGAAAAGAAATTTTTGAAGTGTTGCTTTGAAGAAAATAGTTCATATCTATACTTAGTTTCCTTTTTGGCATTCTCACATTAAGGAAACAAAAAAACAAATACATGCATGTGCATTTGCATTTAGATTGCATGCGGAAAATGATTTAGGAAAAGTGCATTTAGTGCATGCTCTCTGCTCTCTATTGAAAGAATCATACTCTTCTTTCCTTAGTAGCCAGGATTTTCATTGCTAAAAGAAAACAAACGACTATTTATCATTTTAGATTGCATATTTAGGAATTTTACATCTACATCACGGGGTGAACCTTGAAAGGAAAAATTCTAAAAATATCAACTCTAAAATAAAGCTCAATGAACATAAAAATTCTTTGGAACCTAATGCAACACATCTAGAGTTCTGGGTTAGAGAAGTATTCTGGCATTGTAAAACTTGGTAGCTATCGTTTTCATTGAAGGTTGGGTGATTCCTGCTCTTTGATACGACAAGTGCGAGTATGGACTTTTCCTCCCCATACCGTCGAGTATATATTGGGAGACCACAATAGGAAGCCGTGTCTATTGCCCTATCGATCACAATGCATTGAACATAGCATTCGGGAAGAATGACCATTGTATGTAAAACCCCTGGTAATTTCTATTTAATTTACCACCAAGGTGTATATTGCAGTTTTGCGATTGGTTTGGTAATCTCTCTGTCTAGATTTCCAGAGTAGTCACTTTCGTTCCTTTTTGACTCCTTAAAAAAAAATTTCCATCTAAGCAATTGTCACTTCAGGCTCATTAAAAATCAAAGGTGACTAGAATCATCTTTAGCTTTTTCTCAACTCTTAAAAATTGAAAAAGCAAAGTTGTGTCAAAGTGTCATAAAATTTATTTAATTCAAAATAACATCCTTGTTCCTTCGTTGATCTTTGTTATAGATATGATCCAAAAATATAAGATAATAACAATTATACCCAAGAAATAAGAAGATCTGAATAGGTAGAAATGATTCACTTTATTAATGTCAAACCCTTAAGGTAGGGAAACACCATACATTCACTCATTAAGGGAGGAGAACACTCCACATGCCATATCCTTGTTCATACAATAATCCTTGACACCCTTCCATGTGAAGTCTCTAGCCTCTATATAGCCCTCATACATACAATACCATGGGTCATTACCATGGTTCTGTCGTACCATCAAACTAATACCGTCGACCCATTACATTATTACTAACTACTTGTGGTCCCTTACATGATATGGGTTAACCACCTTATTTATTACTATGGACCATCCCATTATTACATTATTACCTTGGGTATCTCCCTTTGTACCCCATATTATCCCCCTTAGGTATATAACATTCCACCCCCCTTAGCATGCTTCGTCCCTGAAACATGGGAAGAACACAAATAATAAGATCTATTCAAAAGAGTATTCCACTAGTACCATGCACGTGCATCTAACCATCCAAGAGAAAGGTGAACCCTTGATCTCGTTGGTGTCTCGCTCACTTGAGATGGAAGTTGACCGTGGCAGCTCTTCTCTGTTGATGTGTAGTAGGTGGATCTTCGCTCCTCTCTATCTGTCCTATGGGGGTTGTTGTCCTCATGGCTAATTTGGTGCCATCTTGTTGGTTGTTTTCTTGCAGTGTTATAGACATTTTTGGGCACTACAACCCCAATCATAAATTTCCATAAACTGAGGGCTCCTAAATCCCTAAAAGTGTTGCGTCACTGCCTAAAGGAACATGGTCAGCTGATTACATCATCTCCCAGAAGTTCTCCACTAAAAACTACTCAGAAATGGTCAAAACTGGACCATACT
>APFE030665400.1:0-15138 GCA_000404065.3 Pinus taeda
CTGGACCCCATAAAGTGGGGTTACGGGTACCCCTCAAACCCCCTGTTAACTATGTGGAAAGAATATAACACAACCCAATATTAACAAATATGTCCACTAGCCATGTGACATGACCTATTATCACTACATTAACAATATTTTGACTAGGTGGTGAAAGGGCCAAGGGACTCCTCACTCATGTTTCAAGGGGAAACACCCTATAATTAAAGTAGTTTCCATAACTACCTCCATTTTATCTAAATCCTTTACACTTGAATTATAGTTTGCAAGAGTAGGTTCATACAAATCAATGTATTATCATACCATGCAAAGGTTTATGAAGGCTATTTCTCATCAAATAAGATTTCATTACATTTCTTTCACAAAAAGAAAAGCACTTCAACATGAACAACAATCCAGGAAGAAAGAAACTTTGTGGCCTAAGGAAGATTTTTTCCTAACAATATTGTATTCCATCTAACACAACAAGTTTCCCCAGGCACTTGTAGATTTGGCCAAGGGGAAAACTCAAACACATGTTTTGGGGTTTTAACTCATCTACAATCACAACACCATCAATTCTAAACTTTCAAGTATACTAATATTCTATTTACAATTCTATACCCCATCATTAATGACCATACAAAAATGACTCTCTATGTCCCTACCATCGACTTTCATAGGGTTCACCAAAGGGAGCCCTAGGTTTTTTGTTTGGACATAATAGTTTGTTTAAATAACCCTAAAGGATAAGGTTAAAATTAAGCCACATGCAATACATATTAGGTTTATGTTTCATGAACATTATAAAACAACCCCATTTTCAATCTCACCACCAATATTTATGTGACTGAATTATTAACAGAAAAAAGCAATCAATTGAATCAATTTATGAACTTGTTCCAAGATAATATTATTAGGGTTAGCTAACATGTATGTAAGCTTAAACCACTACCATGGAAGAAAACACTTGGATGCTAATTTAGGTACACAATAACATTTATTTGAAATGAAAAATAGCCAATGATTGGTTTGTAAATTATTTTAGTAGAAATCAAGTGATATTGGTTTATCCAAGATTAAGTGAAAGCCTTTGTGTTGATTGATTCCTTCAAAATTATAGTGGAAGTAATAACATTGGATATAGTTTTTCTATGATCAAAATTCAAATATGATTTGCAGCAAAATTTAAATGGGGTTTTAAGTCTCTTAATTAAATAAAAAATAACCTTAAACCATACTATGTAAATGGAAATTATGTCATATACTAAGTAAATGAAAAATATTTCATACTTTGAAGAGCATGAAATTTTTCAATTTCTATGAGATAATATTTATTTCACATAAATTTAAGTATGATAAAAATTTAATGAAATGCATCATCTTCCTCAATAATTTTTAATCAAAACTTAATTAAATTCAGTTGTACATTATTGGATGAATTTTGTCCGTGTGTGTTTGAGCAGCAGATTCATTATTTGGGAAACACCATCTCAGCTAACCCAACCTAAGAGGCCAGGTAACTAATACCTTAGGATCACATGAACACCCAAGTGACTGAGGGAAAAAAAATTTCCTCAACCACAACCTTAAACCCTCATACTCAATTTTGTCGTTTAAAGTTTATCTCTGAACAAAAGCATGTCCCTTGGAAACTGTGGACAAAGGTTCCTCCCAAAGCTTGGCACTCTCAAGTGAAGAATCATCGTCATCTTCAATGGATCTCTTGATTATCATCCTAAAACATACTTACAGTACTCTTATAGTACCTTGCATGCCCCTAAACTTGCGCTCCTTTTCCCTACCCTCAGCCATGACTATCTTCTCCTTGTCTTGGCCACCTATTTCTTGTTGGTTTTTGACTGCATCAACGATATCATTGTCGAGCCATCGGGCATCGGGTGTGCACAACATTTGATCATAGGGAATGTAAAACCAATGGTATTTCCCTCTAGAAGAGTGAGCAAGAAATATATTATTTGAGGGCTCTTATTAGGGTTTATGTTCTCGCTTGGTGGGGTGGGGATAATTTTGCTAGACTTCACCTAGGAAAAACCTAGATTTAAGAATGTCAAGGTCTCCTTTGTAGTGGTGAAGGTTTCTTCTTTAGTTTTCATTTATATCATGAGTATGCTATTCGTTTGCATAAAAAAAAAAAAAATTGTGTTAATCGAGGTTTTGAATAGTAGATCTAGATGTTTTAGGTCCATTTTTGTTTTAGTAAAACATTTGTACTCTTACTTTTTATTTTATGTTCCATACTATGAAACCTCTTTGTCCCCTACCTTTTTCTTATTCATTGGTAAACCTTCTTCTATTATGTGGGATTTATGTGCTGAATGGGATTTATGTGTCATTGGCTTAGATGTGCCAAATGGGTTTTCCTCCTTCGGAAGGTTTCTTCATCTATGTCAAGTCCAAACTTAAAGATAGATATTGTTATTTTGATTTTACGTTTTTTTCTACCTAAAGAAACTGACTATACTTTATTGATATTAAAAATGTAGTTACATTTTGGTCGATAGGTGTATCTGTTAACATTAATTGTACATCCCTCTCTTGAGAAATGTTCTTAAAGATCTTATTAGGTAACATGAGTAGGGAGACGAGTCCCATAAAATGTATTTATGGGATTCTCTGCTTCATCATTTCCCCTCCATTACCTAACAATACTATGAGATCTGGATCTTGACCACATCTGAACAGGTGAAGGTGACAGAGAATATCTCTCTATGGTGATTCCACCATGTTTAAAATCCTTGCATGGATCAAATCCTTTCCAGAAAAAATGCACCCTCTACACTCAAATTGCTAGACTGCATCTGACGGGGTGAAGGTCACAGATAATTCCTCCTCTAGGGCGAGTTGAAAAAATGGTTGCACTTTCATTGTATATCATAATGTGTCTATTGTGAAGTATTTTTCTTCAGGATCCATATGTCCTATTCACTATAGATCAATTTTTCCAGAAAGAGAAAAGAAAACTCCCAAAAATTTCTAAAAATTCTTCCCTAATCTGATTGCTGAAGTGAAAATAGAGTTGTGACTGAGTTACTTCGACCGAAAATAAATAAAAATGTTACTGACTAACTTTACTCATTCTATCCTTTAGTATAATTTGCATCATTTGCATCAAAAAGAGGCATGACGATAGCAAGAAAAAAACCCTTAAATTTTGTAACAGTTTGAGTAGCTCAATTTAGAGTCTTAGCCCTATCCCAAAAGGTAACAACACTAACCATAGATAGCTTTTTTTCTATCTTAGAAGTTTGATTAAAAATTCTATCTTCAATAGTGTTTAGATTCATCATGATGTCTTTGTACTTATTTCATGAAAGACAAATCCGATCCTTGCATTCTTCTGTTAAACTCATAAGATTCCAATAATTTGTTCTCTATTTGAAAATTCTTGTTCTTTGTTTTGTTATTAACGTCTAGGTCATTTTAGAGCACAAGTAAAAATTACCATACCCCTCTCATCTTTAGTCACTATTACTCCACCAATTTTCTGCTAGTTGACTAGTTACTTGGATTTCCTTTGGTGATCCATAATTTTCTATTCAATAGCTAGAGATCCATAATTATTTATTAAATGCACAGGTCCAAGAAAAACCAAGTATGTATTTTGTGAAGTTGCAATCGTGATGTCATAATTTTTAAGTTTTGGTAAATGGTTGGAGACCCATAATTTAAAAATTAGCTACAAAGTCTCTGTAATTTTGAGGTTTAAACTTCATATCATCATATCTAAGGGTTACAAATTTTGAGGTCCTTCAAGTGTATCACTTTATTAATTTATAATATTTCTCAACCGAACCAAGTTTATATGTAATTTGCTTTCTAAATTGTGTTGTAATTAAGCATGCACATCTAACATATTGATTATGCATATCTTATTGAAATACAATGGTGATGATATTGGGAGTTTTTACTCATAGTGATGTCATATAGATCAAATGGATATATCTTCAAGGCCTTGAGTTTCCACTTATTAAACCTTTCTTCCAAATCCATGTAATTACAATTCTCGGAAATTTCATTTATTACATTAACTTTTTTAGCAAGGTTGAAGTCTAAACACTATTTTTTTGGGCAGATTTTACCCAACATTTTGGTAATTATAAAATGTTAATCATATAATCAATAATTTCGCCCTTGATTTCAACATGGAAAATTCACAATTAATATATCGATCACATATCGAGCCTACTATTGTCAACTATTCATCTTGGAATCGCCATCATATTCCGTGGTGATTTCCTTCTCTCTGCAACGATCATTTTTTTATTTTTTGTTTGAAGTAAATAATGCCATTCTCCTTTAGGATTGAGGTTGATTGGTTGGAGATTATTTTCCTAACTAACTTATATAGGAAAATTTCGTGATTTTCACCATGTATTATGATTTTTGTATAGTATAATTATCAATTCATCCTTTGAAATTGCTCTATTTGAAGTGGTTAAGAAGAAATTGTTATTTAGCTCAACCATTTTCAATCCTTGTGATGTGTTCACACTTCGTGAGCCAGTGGTTGATTGATACTCTTTATGATTTGTGAATATTATCACTTTCTTGTTTATTGGCTAGAGGATGGGTGGCTTGAGGGTGGGGTTCTAAGCTACATGTAAAAAAAATAAACGTCTCATTTTGCATAGCTTACTCCTAGGACATGTCTTGTGCTAGTATTCTACGAGATGCAATTTCAAAGTAATATTATATTCTCTTTTTTTGTCATGTAGGCATAATTCACTTTCCCTTGGAAAAAAATCCAATAATTTGATATTGGAAATATTATTACGTCCATATATGAAAGTAGGCATTACTGAAGGCCAAATAGCGTCAAACAATATTTGTTGAGAAGAGTCAATATCTACAAAAGATTAAAAGAATTTGTATCCATTTCATTTGTCAAGTGACCACCCTCTCAAAAGGATACATATGTTATCCTATTATATATATAGACCTGTCATCCACAATCCAAAATTTAAGCATTTACCTACCCCTATTTATGTAATTTACATCCATGTTATAGTAGAAATGATCACATAGAATTGTTGAAAACACTCAGAAGATCATTTGCCATATTTGAGAAAAAAAACATAGAGAGAGTAACAAGATTATTTAGTGACAAGCATCATGAAGAAATTCTATTTTTTGGCCTTCCTTCGAAGTCATGACTTTCCATGAGGCTGAGTCGATTTCCAAATTAACATTGGACAATCTACTTGATTCTTGACTCATGTTCTTGCTCAAAGGAAACATACAAATAGAAGGTAAGTTGTATGTTTTGAAAAAGAGGCTACAAGTGGTAGCTCAAAATTTTAGAGGTTCTTTTCGGCCAATTTTTGGTTGCCTTTGAGTCCCCATAAACATGAAGGTAGGAGATCATGTGTTCTTGAGCTAACTTGAAACACAAAATTTAAAGACATTAAGTGTGCATAGTTGTTTGAGGTAGGATTGATACAAGATGAAAAGGATATGGGTCCCTCATACTCCTTCTATCTCAGTCCCGAAACCTTTTTGTGCAAAGTCTATTTTGTTATATGAAGAGGTTTGCATGTGTAAAATTATACAAGTAAAGCACATCCTTTTAAGTGTTGCACTTATTCATTTAGATTGATCCCAACAATGTTATAGTTGGAGATGAACTTTTGCATTGGTGGGTTTTTAGTTCAGAACATTTTTCAGAAGGTGGATGCAAGAGAGGTGGGAAAAATATGGTTCAACAAAATGAGGATTTGTGGTCATCCATTAAGAATATTTTTTTCTATAATGAAAATTCATGCATTGATCAACTTGTCTTCTATTGATAATTATGAACCATTTTGCATGGCCACCACCCTATTCATCAACAATACAACACCAACTCCATCACTTACTTGGCTTGAATTTCCTTTGTTAGATTGAAACTAAACATAGACATAACTGACACAGACTAAATACTTGACATCTCGTGTTCTACAATGGCAAAAAATCTAGCATGATGTTGGGTAAGGTTCCCCTAGGACTAAGTTTTGTCTGAGTCATGTAAAGAATCCACGTTTTGAGGAGTGGAGTGCGATTACCGCAGGATTATAAGAGTCAAAGGGGCTTTAGGGTGGGTCAACGCCCATTGTTTTGTAAAGGAATGGAATTATCTACAGGATTTTGAGCTCCATCCATGTTTTGCAGACCATGGTATTATAAGGGTAAAAGCATATATAAAGGGATGTTTTAGCAAGTCTAAGATATATGTTGAAGGGATGAGATACTTTTGAGTTAGTTTTTGTAAGACATTTCTGTACTTAGGTGAAGGTGAAGGCTCCTGTAGATGTGTGCATGAAGATCTTGGTAAGTCTGCAGTTGAGTGTGTAGGCACTTGCAGCTATGTGTGCAAGGTCATCAAGATTGTGTTTGAGAAGACTTGACTAATAAAAAAAAAATTGAGGATCAATTTGTGTATCTCTGTATGTTCACATAAGTTCTATGTTTAGCCTATTTATGATTCATTTTATATATTTCTTCTACAATTTCATTGTGAAGGTTCAGATATTGTTTTATATGCTGAATAATACATGTTAGATTAGTTTCACATAGTTCACAAATCTATTAAGAAGGAAAACTCTTTATGGCTATAAGAATAAGGTTAGGAGTTTGTGAAGATCACATTAAGCCCTGAATTGTTAAAATCCTTACATACACATTGTTTAGTCCATTTGGATGTAGAAACCTGGTTGTAGAATTCCCTAATATCACCTCAGGTGAGACTTCAGTTTGCACATGAAGGTTGTTGCTAAAAGGGCTGGTGGTATAGGGTTTTGTTGGTTAGTGCAACTAACTTTGAACCTGGGTCTAAGTCCCTAAATCCAACAAATGGTTATGTGGTCACAACGAGGATCTATCTAAGGGATGTGTGATTCGGCTATAAGTTTTGTCTAAGGCATGTAAAGACTCCCTATTTTAAGGAGTAGAGAGTGATTAGTGCACGATTATAAGAGTCAAATGGGCTTTTGGGTGGGTCAAATCCCATTATTTGTAAAGGGAAGGGATTACCTAGAGGATTCTGAGCTCTGCCCATGGTTTGTGGACCATGGTATGGTAAGGGTAAAAGCATATATAAAGGGATGTTTTAGCAAGTCTAAGATATAAGTTGAAGGGATGAAATAATTTTGAGTATATTTTTGTAAGATTATTCTGTAGTCAGGTGAAGGGGAAGGCTCCTATATTTGTGCACACAAAAACCTTGGTAATTCTGCAGTTGAGTTCGTAGGCCCCTATAGCTGTGTGTGCAGGGTCAGAAAGATTTTATTTGAGAAGACTTGACTAATAAAGAAGAAATTTGAGGATAAATCTATGTATCTTTGTATGTTCACATAAGTTGTCTGTTTAGCCCGTTTATGGTTCGTTTTATATATTTCTTCTACAATTACTTTGTGAATGTTCATATATTGCTTTATATGTTGAATAATACATGTTAGAATAGTTTTGCACATTTCGAAAATATGTTAAGAAAGAAAACCCTTTACGATTGTAAGAATAAATTTAGTGGTTCCCAAAGGTCAAATTAATTCCTAAATTGTTAAAAACCTTACAACCACACTACATAGTCCCTCTAGATGCAGAAACCTAGTTCTAGCATGCCCCAATATCACCTCGGGTGAGACTGTGCTCTACGCAAGCAGGTTGTTGCTAAAAGGGATGGTGTTATAAGATTCTTTTGGTTAGCACAACTAGCTTTGAACCTAAGTCTAAGCCCCTGAAGGCAACAAATGGTTCCATTACCAGGACCAGGATCTATCTAAGGGATGTCTGATGTGGCATTTGAGTGGAAAAGAGATCCAAAATTGGGAAGATTAGAAGTTGCATGAATTTGTAGCATAAGAAACATTAGCGGATTTTTGAGGTCTACAATTGGCCTCCTAAGGAAATTATAAAATAATAGTGTAAATAATAAGATAAGATTAGATTACATCATCAAATTTGACAAGGAAAAAAGGAAAAATGATTTTTACAACTCGTAATTTCAACTTATCTCCCTTTGGGTTTACTCAAATTTCGAGCGGAAACACTCCTTGGATAAAAAAATTGATTCCTCATCCAAATAGTACCCATGTTGCATACTTTCGATGGACCCTGCTACACGAAAAATGAGAAATACATGAAAAAACAAGATTATAATAATGTGTTTTAATGTATTTATCATTTTTCATGTAGCAGGGTCTATTGAAAGCATGCAACATGGGAACTCCTTGGACGAGGAATCAAATCTTGCATTCAACAATTACTCCCACTCGAAATTTTAGTAGAACCTTAAGGAGATAAGTTAAAAATACGAGTTGAAAAATTAGTTTTATTATTTTTTTATATTTTTACTTTTTTACTCCAAAAATGGTGCATCATCCCCCATGGTTGGCATCATGATCTTGAATCCTATTGCTTCTTATAAAGTTTATTCTTGTTGTACATCTTTCTTAGGAGGCCCATTTTAGACCTGAAAAGTCCCCTAATGGAAGAGATATGCGCTATTTGAAAGAAAGGTGGTTATAGAGGTGTATCTATACATAACATCACCACATATTTTTCTCATCGTTCGCTAATGAGATGCACAAGTGGCTTTCAAAGCTAGCGACCACCGAACCCTGTTGGAAACATGACGAACATATTATGTCGACCCTAGAAATGACTTAAGGAGTACGAAAATAAGGTTGCAAGAGTTTTTGATTACTGTGTTGATAGTATCGTTGGAGGCTTTATTACTAAAATTCCAATTGACACAACAATATCCTAAAGTGAATCTAAGTGCAAATTTTTCAAAGGTCCATGAGGTAAGTATCTGAAATCCTTAAATCTCTTGATTAAGATGTTGTTACATGAAAAGGGTGTTATGCCTATAGATTGATGTTTAAAAGAGGGTATACTAGATCTACAAAAAGCGATAAGAGATTTAAAACCAATCGTGACAAATATATTGAGTGTGAGTATAGTAAATTATTGGGTGAATCAGACAATGAAGAAGAAAGGAGCAACCCTAGTACACCTAGAGGGGTGGCATAGTCAGAAACTCAAGGCACTTTGGGGAATCTACACCCATCCACTCCACCTCCACCTTTTCCTCCACCTCACACACCTAAACCTCCACCTCCACTATTCAACATGGCTATTGTAGCGAAGATGTCTCTCTTTAAGGGTCATGGATTAGAGGATCTTGATCAATTTTTGTTTGTCACAGAAGCGATGTGGAAAGTGTAGACAATCAATGATGATGATATGAAGAAGAAAGTAGCTTGTCAAAGCACTACAAGATAGAGTGCAGTTGTTGTATATAAAGTATAGTATGGAAAATATATCTACCTCACTAGCTACAACGAAGAACACATTAAACACGTAGTTTAAGAAGTTGAAGTCATAGTCTTAGTGAATTACAGAAACAAAAGAGATTAAGCATGCCATCAATGGGACTACCTAGGATGTAGATCAGAGGTTAAAATGTTTGATGGGACAAGCCACCTTCTACATCTCTAATGAAATGCATAATGAGTGCTATATAGATGTGATATTTCCACACCTCAGATTAACACTATTGCTGAAAAATATTGGGGTGCACACAGAAGCATTAGAAATATCAACGAAATTAGAATATTCGCCAGTAAAAGACACTCATATAGGGTTTCATTAGATACAACCCCAAGTGGAAAGTTTGCATATGGAGCTACAAGACTTGAAGAAAGGAAAGGACATTCGGTCTGAGATGTGCTTAGAAGTGTAGTGCCTAAAGTGTAGGAAGGAAGGTAACTATAAGGACCAACGCCTGATCTATTTTGATTATTTGGCTAGTGGAGTTTCCAATCCTTTGAAGACAAATCCTAGTGCTAGACTAAGTACTAGACCGAGCATATGGGATAGTATTTGTCGAGTTGCACTACAACACCCAACTAATCACTGCTATTTTCTACAGAAATATGTGCAGTCATTACAACAATTATTTTTCAAGTTCTATTGATCAATATAACATGATGAGTGCCATTGTTGTAGCTATGACTTGATGATAGATTCAACCCTAGCATATAGGATGAAAGCTAAAGGTCACGTGCAAGAAGATAATGGTTCACCTGTGGTTTGTGGAGGATTTCAAGGTCTAAGACATGGTCACAGAGGGGGCACTGGAAGAGGAAGGGGTTAGATCATATGCTCTAATTGTGTTCAAGCCAAACATTATGCGCAAGATTTCTAGAATCCCACTTATCGTTCATGTCAGTATTGCAGACAATTTGAGCATGTGATAGAAGATTTCCCTATTTTAATTGCTAGCATGCAGGAAGAGAAGAATCATCAACCTGTGTAGAATGTACAAATTATGTGGTTTGAACCACGTGAGGGTGATCTAAGCATTAATATAGTGACACAAAGTGGTGTGACTACCGAAGAAGATAAGGCACAAGGTAAAGAGCCTGTGGTAGTGGGTTAGGAAGCCAGGAGAAAAGATTATTGATTTTGATCTACAGAAGGGAAGGACAACTTTCCTGGCGGAAATAAAGAGTTTCATGGAAGTAGGAGCTTCGACATAAAAAATTCAAATGAAACTAGTACCAAAGAAGAATGTTCCTGAAGTAGGTACTATGACGAAGAAACCTAATTTGACTATTTTGAAGTCATTTATGCAGATTTGTATGAAGTTGTTAAGGGACCAGAAAGCAGTGGAAGGGTTGTAAGAATTGATAGACAACTATGCCACTAAGGAAAAGCCACAACCTAAAAAACACATAGTAAATAAGGTCAATAAGAATAAGGAGAGTATTGGCCGAGAAATACGATTAACTACGTAAATTAGCAAATTTGAAATGGATCAGGTAATTTTGTGTTAGATGATCCAAAAATAATTCATTATCATAGGTTATAAAATTGAATAAAATAATTATAATTTAAGAAATAAATAAAAATATATTCTATAATGAAATAATTATCAATGAGTACATAGAATAGTAATATTGTTGTAACAAGATTGACTCCCAAATGTGTCATATCTAGGCCCTATTTTAAGAGAAATTTAGCTAGTTTGGTTGAATTAGCATTTAAGTAAATGGACACTTGTTATTTAATAAGGACCATAATTAGAAGGTAGTTAGACATGGACTATAAATAGCCATTGCAAGAGGTTTTGGTTGTTCGGGTGTAACTCTGCAAAATCAATTATGTAATTATTTTTTCTGATTAATAAAATTATGTGTCTGAGGACACTTTTGCCATTATTTTGGACTTAGATGAGATGTGAATGTCTTACCAATGTAGACTTGGGAGTGGATGGGGCAACCAAAGTTGTGATGGTCACCAATTTAGCTGTGCATGGCCAATCAATAGAAGATTATCCTGATGGGATGGTTGCACAGTGCTATGATGGATATTGAAGGAGAAAGAGTGAGGGCGGACTTCGAAGTCATTGAGATTGTGGACGACAGTGATCCGTATCCATATTTTCTCGGAATCGATTGGGCCTTTGATATTGATGCCATAATCAATATAAAAAGGTCAAGTATGGTATTAAAAAAGAATGGTACTAGGGTTATTGTTCCTTTAGATCCTTCTAAAGGAGCGAGATATATAGAACCCATTCGTAATGAATACGGTCATGATGATATTGACCACATATATAAGTTAACTATGTGTGACGAGGATTGGATCAACCCCACTGTAGATGGATGGATAAGCTGGGAGAAAGATAGTTCATGTCAATCACACTTGAATGAAGAATTAGAGAACTAGAAGAACCTGTTGCACAAAGTTTCTACTCTGTGCTGTAATAGAATGATGAAATATCTTCGTTGTATATCAACTAAAGTACCTAACTTACCATATTATGATGGTATATGTGATGTCAACGTATTTTTGGATAAATTTGAAAGGGATGTACTAGAAGAACATTGATTCCAATCCTTGGATCTGGATTTGAGGGCTACAACTATGTGCTAGTAGGATACACATAAGGATAATATAGGATATTGGCAAGAGTATTGGTGATTAATGAGGCTCAGGTTTGATCCTACAAATACAAGAATCATATAGAAGTACAATGGCAAAGATGATCCTCGAAATTATTTGTCTCATTGGACTATGACATGGGAAGAACCTCGACCAAAATGGGTACATGTATTTGTTCGCATTTTGGATGTGATACAAATGAATTGGTATCTTGAAACGAAGCTTCTCCATGGCGCCGCCAATTGGAACAATATGAAGGAAGGTTTTATTTTTACCTTTATCTTTGAGAGTGGATTTTAATGCATCAATGATGCTCTTCAAGAAATTCAAGCAGCAATTTTCTAGACACCTAAGTAGCCAATGACTTGGGTACAACCCAACTGGAATGCACAATTGCAACACACACTAGAATGCTATAATCTAACCATTGACAAAGGCGAGGAAGATCTGCGCAGCATTAATATTCATGAGTCAAAAGGACAACATGAAGTGGTAGAACTATATGTTAAAATACCTTATCTAATGTAACCTATTAAGACGAGGCAGGTCAACATAGGCTCAGAGGTGGAGCCCAAGTTCACGTTCATAGGAGATTACTAGGATGAAGATACATTATGAAAATTCACTGAGTTAGTGCATGAGTATCAGGAGTTGTTCCCAACGAAGTTAACAACGTTAAAAGGAATCGTGGGAGACTTGAGTGTCATGAAAATCAATTTGAAATTGGATGCAAACCCTATAAAATAGTGAACGTATAGGGTCAACCCAAAGTACAAAGAAACGATAAAGCATGGACTTAAGAAGATGGTCACAACTGGCATAATCAAACCTATGGAACAATTTGATTGAGTGAGTCCAATGGTAGTACAAGAGAAAAAGAGTAAGGGAGAAATAAGGATATGTGTCAACTTAAGGAAGTTGAATGACACATGTGTACATGACCCATTCCCAACACCATTCAGAGACGAAGTTTTGGAAAATGTAGGAGGATAGGAGGCCTATTACTTTACATATGGGATATCTAGGTACCATTAGATTAAAATAGTACTGGAAAATAGGAGTAAGACCACCTTAACTATTGAATGGAGATAATTTCAATATATAGTAATGTCGTTTGTGTTGAAGAATGCACCGACAATATTTTCCAGAGTTGTCGTCCAGAGTTTAAAGAATTCATTCACAAATTTATGAAGGTATACTTGGATGACTGGATAGTCTTTAGGTTATTAAAGAAGCATGTCTCGAGCATGCACTTGATGTTGGATATCTGCAAGAAGTATCAAATCTCATTAAACCTGATGAAGTGCATTTTTTGTGTACCTTATGGGATTTTATTGGGACATGGTATTTGTAAGCAAGATTTGATGGTAGATCCTGCAAAAATCATTGTTAATATTAATTTGGATCTACGAAAGAATGTGATGTAGCTATGGACAACTCTTGGACACACTGGATATTATGATAAATTCATTAAGGTGTACACGCAGATGATTGCGTCAACAGAGAAACTACTAAATAAATATGCCACCTTGTTAATTTTAGGTATGTTCTATGCTAGAGAAATTTATTTCAATTTTCCAGATTGGAAATCCCATCAACATTAAAGTAAACTACAGATAGAAAAGAAATATAAATCGCAAAAGACAAGTCAAGAAAAGAGGACACAGGATGTGGTGCTAGCCAAGGACAAACCCCAAAATGTGGGGAAACCCTTGATCAATTCTTGTTTTATGTTCTTCAAAGTTCAATAGAGAAAGTCAGAGAGATAGTACATTTATAATAGAAGTCAATACTTTGACTTTTGATCCACTACAAGGAACCCATTGATCCTTTTGTCCTATCCCAACTATCTTTGGTGATTGCTCTTTCACTCTTTCTTGGGCATTTTCATCACCTCAACTCTGATACCATGTTAATTTTAGGTATTTTCTATGCTAGAGAAATTTATTTCAATTTTCCAAATTAGCAATCACATTATCATTACAGCAAGTTGCAGATAGAACAGAAACATAAATCGCAGAGGACAAGCCAAGACAAGAGGAAATAGGATGTGGTGCTAGCCAGGGACAAACCCCACAATGTGGGAAACCCTTGATCAATTCTTCTTTTATGTTCTTCAAAGTTTAGCAAAGAAATTGAGAGATATAGTACATTTGCAATAGAATTCAATACTTTAACTCTTAATATCTACATGAGATTAGTTGACGACATATTGCTTCAACTGATTCTCTAAGGTGACTCCTCCACCTATCATAGAGCTACCTCTCGATCATTTGTTGCACCTCGCCATGTAGCACCTTAGTGTACCATCACAGTGTGTTGAACCTTGATGACTGAGCTGCTCGTGCTCTCATCATCATGCTGCCCTTGCTAATGTGCCCATCATGCTGCTGTTATAACTTCTCGCTACTTCATCATGCTGCAACACTATCCTTCTATTGCTTCATTATACAATCATATGCGTGTCAGCCTTAGTTGCTCGCTATGGCTTGCAACCTAGTAAAGTAGCTAGGCTATAGTTCTGGAATCCTCCACGCAGTCTCAAACTACACAATCATGTTGTCATCTACAGTAATCTGAATTCATACATTGTCCTTTCTGACCTCTTTATAACGTGAATATATATAACATAGATATGTTGAGACTGAGATCATGCCTCTAGAATTATTGTGATATCTACAGTGAGGATATACATATACCTTGTCTGCTGTGAGATAGATCCATCGAGATTGTTCTCACCAGCATTGTGACTATGCCGAGAATGTCGTTATCCAAATTTTATAATGATTCATCCATCTGAGATAGGTATATCATTTAAATGCTAAGACTTACTACTCCTTTTGAGACTTTGATCTTAGCTAACATTGTATTTATGATAGAGGTACCTTTCTGTGCCTATCCAAAATTTCAGACCTCTGAGAAAGACATCAAAGTCTTGTCTACCTGCACCTATACGAAATAGTACACCTGCACCTTATCAGGGATATCTTGTGTCCATCCAAAACATGGATATCTAGTGTCCATCTGAAATATGTATTATGCCTTCCAACTGTGTAGATCTGTGCTCTCATACTCATCTGAAGTTCCTTCTGCATTCTGTTAGAGTCGGTCTAGTTATCCCTTCGTCAGAGATCAAAGCTATTTTTGCATTTCATTTTTAAGTGTCCCATTAGTTTCAATCAGTTGCATTTCGTTAGGCATGCCATA
>APFE030665405.1:14958-27057 GCA_000404065.3 Pinus taeda
AAATCATATTAATTGGAAGATGAAACTCAATTGATTTGATTTAATTGGGTTGCAGATTATATAGTATTTTGAAATTTAATGAATATGAGAGAAATTAAGGCTTTATCTTGAAATTTAATGAATCAAGTTTTCATGAAAAAAATCTTAAAAGTTTACAAATTAATACCCAAACAAATTAAAAATTCATTTATACAATAAAACAAACCCAAAAACCATTTTCATGATAATACTGTTTTTTAAAATACATTGATATCACCGTTATGAGCTGGTCCAAAGTGATAAATTTCTTTAAGCTTTCTAAAATAATCTCGATTACTGTGATGAATATTTGCAGAGCCCGTAACCTTCACACCAAAATGTAAAAGAATTATTAAACAGAATGCAATAGTCCTTATTGAGATTAATCTAAATTAATCAATGTGGCAGATTTTTCCAAAGAAATAACCCACAACAAAAATGGATTTTTAAAACCAGACATACTTACTTGGGTCAGTGAAGATCACAAGCCCAGTATTGTTGAAGTAACAATTCCAGTAGTTGCGTCCATAGTGCTGAAAATAAATATTCATTGCAACTGAGGCATGTGATACCAAAGTGTTTGGATAATAGCATGGGCATCCCCTGCGTAGAATTGAGCAGTCAACTCCTAATTGAGAACATGCGAAGTTAAGATTATCAAGTAGTTTATGATCCTCCACTGTAGGCTTCGCTATGCACCATAGCCTTTGCCCTGGATCATCTATCTGCATAATAATAATAATAACCATTATTGTTATTAAAATTTTAGACTTTAATATTACTTTATTTTTTACATGATAAACCACATTATCCTTATGTTAATGGTAAATTTCCAAATATTCAAAAAAATATATAACCAACATAATGATATAAACATAAACACAAATGGAGAAAGTTAGAAATTTGAACCTGTGAGTGATGCTTAGAACTTCTTGCTCCTGAAAGAGAACATGTCCAAAGAAAGCAGCAAATTGAGTAAAAACTATGAAAACAGGTCTAGCTTTTTCTTATGTTTCTAATCCATGAAAAAATGATTGTAAACCCAAAATCCCTGTCAGATTTAACGTATAGACCTCCTTGGATTTGACACACCTACTACCCAGCTTTTGGGTTTCATCCCCAAGGCATAATTAAAAAACAAACTGTAACTAACACATTGCCAATTTGCCTTTGCCCATGGCTGAAAAACTGAAGCACCATACAGAAATCCGCTCAAAATTATGAAGCATTCTTATTTTGATTGTAGATTTTTAGAATATCCCAAAATCTCACTAATAACCACTGGAGAAAATTGTTTAACCTCATTGTTATTTTCTAATCCAGATAAATTCATAAAAAAATGATGAAATGTAAATAGAATTATAAAAACCTGTCCAAAACTATAAAATGAAAATCTATCAGAAACTTGAAGTCAGTTACAGAAGATTGGAAGAATAAAATTATGTCCACAGTGAAAAACTGTCCAGGGCCATGAAGTGAGAGTTATGAGTAGAGAATCAACCTACTTTTGTCTGTAACTTTGTGGTTCTGGACAAATTGTCATAATTCTGTTCTGTCCAATTTTTTAACTTCAAAATTCTAAATAGATTTCTAAAGGTAGATATTTTTTTGCAGTAGCCAGAGTACCTTTATTCTCTAAGGAAAAGACACATCAAGAACTAGTAAACCACTTACCTGCAGCAAATAAGGTGCAGGACAACAAAAGCCATAACTGAAAAAAGGCTTCCAACCTGAGTTTATGAGAAATATATGCCATTTACTGATACAACAAGATTTTGGCAGTGATGCTCTTTGCTATTTGATGGACCCTCTGAACAGACTGAGAGAAGCAAATGAAGCTCTTCATCAGGCTAGGGCCCTTATAACAGAAAACCAAAACCTACCACCGCTGTTAATCGTCTGAGAGTCCCACTTCCTACGAATAAGCAGCAGTTACCACCGGGATTGCAGTGACTGTGGACTCCTGGCAACGTCTTATTGTTGTCTGAGGAGGAGTTCTTTAGAGCACTAAATGTCAGTTTTATCTTCTGCAACGACCATTTAATACACCGAATTCTCGCAATCAAATGGCATAGAGCACAATGCGGTGTTGAGTACGTTACGCCGTATTTTACCTGAGCTATTTTCCTGAAGGTTTTTCTTTGCGTTTCAGGTTTAATTTCCTCCAAATTTGGTAGGAATTTCTTGGTATAAGAAGTTTTTTTTTTAATTTCTGCCAGTAAGGTGTTGAATTTAGATATATAATCAAAAATTTATTTTAAACAACAAAATATAATATTTGCTTAGATTTTAAAGAAAATGAACAACACACTAATTTGCATGGAAATTTCCTTATTTTGAATTTAAAATGGATTTTAACTCTGATTTATTATATGATTTTGATTTATTATAATGTGTTTTCGCTGTATTATGGAGTTGTTTTTAGTATGATTTTTTGGATTTTTGGGCCCTACATCTCGTTAAAAAAAAATTGAGGTGAAATCTTGATTTGTGTTATTTAAACTAGTTTTTTTTCTAAAAAAACTTTAAGGTGGATTGTGCAAGGGTTACTCATCAAACTTGTGATTTCAATAAATTCCTATTAGATTTTAGAGAAATTAAACCAGTGGAAACCCCTAAAGCAGTTAGATTGTGCAGGGGTTACCCATCAAACTTGTGATCTCAATAAATTCCTACCAAATTTTAGAGAAATTAGAAAAAGAAAAAACAACTTCCAAAAAATCTCCATGTAATAATGGGTTACACTTTGAAAAATCAAATCATAATTTTTATAATATCTCTAATAAATAGAAATATCTAAAGTTATTAAATTATAATAAATAATATTATTCTATATATTAATATAATTAATTTGAAGGTAGTTTTATGTAAAATATAAGATTTCTTAATATATAAGATTTTTTGTTTTTGACTTTAAGTTTCCGTCATTCATAATTTATGAATGTTAGGATATTTTTTGGTAAGTGTGTGTTATTCATAATTATGAATGTTAGGATATATTTCGGTATTAATCACATCAGAGCTTTTTGTTGACGTGTTTCTAACTATCTAGTGTGGTTCATCATCAGAACAAGATACTATCCAATGTGGTTCATCGTCAGCACAAGATGCAGAGACAGATCATGGCACCATATTAAATAGTGACGATGACAACTAATGATACTATCCAATGTGGTTCATCATCAGTACAAGATGCAGAGACAGATCATGGCACCATATTAAATAGTGATGAAGACAACTAATTTTTAGATAACGGCTAGTTTTGACAAGATAATAAAATATCTTAACTATATCTTGACTAAAAAATAAATGTTAAAAATATTAAACAATAAAATTGATACTCTAATAATGAATGTTAAAAATATTAAACAATAAAATTAATACCCTATAAATAATTAGAATTCACTGCTTAATTATCTAAGTATTTTTTACTAATAAAATAAATTTAAATTTTAACAAAACTATAAAATATTAGGACTAACTAAATATAAATTTTAGAATCATTAAACTCCTATAACTGAATAAATAAATAATTAATTTATTAATGAAATTTTGATTAAAGCATCAATAAGAATTAATGAGTTTAGACTTCTGTGATGTTAGAGGTCCTGTTTGACCGTTTGTCAGTCAATCTAACTGTTGGAATTGCCTGTTGTCCCTATATAACTCATTGCTCAGATTGGATCTTCAACTTGTCCTGATGATGAACCACAACTTGTCCTGACAATGACAATTAACCACACTGGTTGGTTCAAAACGCGTCGACAAATGATTTGTTATGTGATTTTACTGAAATTATTCTCACATCAATAAGAATGTTAAATTTTTTAGACATGTCTTTGGCCATAATCACATCAAAATTTATTTGTCGATATTTCGAACCAGTAAGTGTGGTTCATCATCACGACAAGATGAAGAATCAGATCATGGCAACAAGTTAAATAGAGAGACCCAACAAATGTGGTTCATCGTCAGGACAAGATGAAGAATCAGATCATGGCAACAAGTTAAATAGAGAGACGACACATCAATAAGAATGTTAAATTTTTTAGACATGTCTTTGGCCATAATCACATCAAAATTTATTTGTCGATATTTCGAACCAGCAAGTGTGGTTCATCATCACGACAAGATGAAGAATCAGATCATGGCAACAAGTTAAATAGAGAGACCCAACAAATGTGGTTCATCGTCAGGACAAGATGAAGAATCAGATCATGGCAACAAGTTAAATAGAGAGACGAATTTTGACCAAAAGAAACGAGTACTTTTGACTGGACCAACAATTAGGGGAAATTTTATTAATTAATTAATTAGTTAGTTAATTTATTTATAATTAAATAAATATATATATCTATACAAATAATTAAAAAATTTCTATGCTTTGGATCCATATTATGTTAAGAAATTTCTTTAGTAGAAATAACATAGGAGAATTCATATATATATATATAAACTAAAAATATATATTAGTAAAATTTATATATCTAAACAAAAGAATCATACTCAATATATAACTATTAAGGGATAATCAAAATCAGACTTTGAAGACTATTGTTGATGAAATTTCTTCTCTAAAGACTTTCTTTAACAGGTTTTCGATATGCCATATCTACAGGGACAGGAATGAGGAAGCCGATCAGCTATCTAAGGTTGGTCTACAACAGGATTCGGGCAGCTGGACAGTAGAAGAGATCAGACAGGGACAGTCTTTCAGATCAGATCAGCCACCATATTCTCAGCCTTTTTGACCACAGATATTTCATCATTTTTGACAGCGTTTTCTCGGCTACATATTTATTTTTTTGTATATAATTTCCAATATAGTTTTTGTTTTCAGCACACAGATAAAACAAACAGACTCTTATACTGTTTTTTCTTGTATCTATCATCATGGTTTCGGCTTTATTTTTTGCTGTAAGGGGTTGTTTTCCTTCGTCGAAGGAGACCCCAGGTCTGTCTTGTGTTGCCTTGGGAGGCGACTATACCTCCGTCCGGGAGGAAGAGTTTTTTGGGTTCTAAAATCAGCAAATAGCTCCAGGAATGTTGAGCTGCTTCAGATCTTTCGTGCCAGCAGTATGGCCTTTGGATGTTTTGTTTACAAACTTTTTATATCTTAATAAAAAGTTTTGCCTTTTTCCGCGGAAAAAAAAAAACAAAACAAAAACAAAAAAAAAACAAAACCAAAACAAAACAAACAAAAACACAACAACTATTAAGGATAATCATCTATCTCTTTTTAATTTAAAAATTAAATAAAATATGTATATACTCTATACATTAATACATATTGATGGGAATATGCAGAGATTATATTAGCGATTAAAAAATGTGATAATCTATTAAATTAAATAAGGGAAAACAACAAAAAATAAAGGGAGCAAAAGGAAACAAAAACCCAGGGTTTAAAGATTCACTAAAATAATACTTTAAATACTCTGAATTTAGTGGCCTATTCTCCAACTTCTTTTGAAATTAAATAAGGTATATTCATTTACCTACTTAAAAATGTTAGGACAACTAAATATAAATTTTTTGAAATTAAATAATAAATATCTTTTAGACTAAAAAGTAATAAATATATTTACTTTGGAAAAAATATAATCTATGTGCACAAATGTTCACTAGAACTTAGGAGAAAAAATAAATCTACCAGATAATCGTAATATTTAATTAGATAAGAGAATTAAAGATAAAATGAGTCTTTAAAGCGTTGAAAAATAATAATAATACTAATAAATAAAATTAGAGATACTTATGATAAAAATCAAATAAAAATAATGAATAAATAAAAAAAGGAAAGATAGAAAACTCATAAAAGATAAATAAAAAATAATCTTCCAACCATTGTCTCAGTTCAGATTACTAGGCATCCTTTCAATTTCTATAGCTTCCTTAAACTTATGATGATGGAAATGATCAATTTTAGCAAGGGCTCGGACATCCTCAATGCATATATGATGTTTAGTCTTTTCTGCATGTTTAGCCAAAGCCAAAGAACACGTCCTCCCGTGTTTTATGTTTGTCACATGCTCATGAATTCTCTAATTTATAGAGCAGTTGGTCTCACCAATATAGGGAGTACCACATGAACAAGGGATGAGATAACACCTTTGATATTCTTGGGGTCCACATGGTCCATCACAGACCTCAGAGAGCTCTTAATGGTATCTAGGGGCCCACAGGTCGAGGGGACTTTATGTTTCCTCAGAATCCTTGCAATCTTATCAGTGGTCCCTTGGATAAACAGAAGATGCACCCCTAAGGACCTATCCTTGGGATCTTTCTTAACCTTAGGACCTTTTTCAGCTTTAAGGAAGGCTTTAAGACACTGATTCTTAATGTAACCATTACTATTAAAAACATTCATTAGGTGGGTTATTTCATCATCGAGGTGTTTTTTATCGTAAACTATAATATAACGGTCGAAAAAATAGCTCTCCTCATCGCTATTTAATCTGGTGCCATGATCTAACTTTGCATCTTGTCATGATGATGAACTACACTTAATGGTTTGAAACGCGTCGACAAAAAACTCTAATGTGATTAATACCAAAAAATGTCCTATCAATATATAAAATTTAATATTATGAGTATTATGTAAAATATAAGTTTAATTTCAAAATGGGTTAACTAAAAAATATTATAAATTAAATTTATAATGATTATAATAAATTAAATATATTTATTTGTTATTTTTTATTTATTTAATTTTTACCTATACTATATAAAATTTAAAATAAGTATTATTTTTATAATAATATATCTAAATTAATTTCCACATAAATTAATTTAAATTATTAAATAATATTCTTCAAATAACTTATAATTTAATTATCCTAAAATCCTTAAAAATAAAACAATATATTTATTTATGTAATAAATATTTTTAAAAATATTTAAATTATATATTATTTAAAATTTAAAACTAGAAAAACTTAAGTATTATATTTTATATGATAATATTATGTAACAACATATTTACATTGAAAGTGTCCCTTTTTGAAATTGGTCACGCTAAGCATTGTTTATCTTTTCATCTCTATTTGACATATGTCCCTATGTACACCCAAGACATATGTCTGATTCTCACGATTTCCATTATTATCAACTGAATTCTAGTGTTGAGGATTGTTGGGAGACTTGCTCATGCTTGTCGAACTCTTGGGACTCAATGGGCTTCTAAGGGATTTGGTGTTCTCAGACTTGGATTTGATAGTTTTCACTGGAATTCTCAGTCGCTATTGTTGCTCTTCCTCCATTGCAATTGTTGATACCAATCCATACATGTTTTTTTTTATAGAGGAAAAAACTTTACTTTATATAAATGTACCAGTACAATATTCATAATTTTTCATACATATAATAGTTCCTAGATCTGGAAAATATGGATAATCACCCCACTCCAAACATGAGAAGATAAGTAATAATTCCTATTGTATGGCAATATGCAACATTGATGGAGTGACAACTAAAAACCGCATAGCATGGCAATATGCATCAAGATGAAGTAACCAAAAATACATAGTTTTTAGGATCGTATCAGGTCCATGAAATAGGCTAAAAAATCAAAATAGAAAAAAGTAAAGAAGACCATATCAGTGTTATGGGAGCAATAAGGTGTCCGCCGCAATCAGAGTATTGTCCTCCAGAAGGTGGTAGTGCATCGAACTAGCAGCTATATTGAGCCCCTTCTTCAACAAAGCATCAGAACTAGAATTCCTTTCTCTGAGAATGTGTTGGAAGGTAATGTTTTGAAAGGATTATTTGAGATATTTTATATGGTTTACCTAGCCTGTAATATTTGGAGGGGAAAGAGTAGAAGTGTCAAGCATGCCATTAGTGCGAGCCTTATAATCCCCATATATGTGTATAATAGTCAAATTTATGTGTTTTTCAAACCACATGAGTCCCCACAATGCTAAAATTTATGCTCTCATGTTTGTACCATTTCCACCGAACCAGAAAATTTTGTATTGCTTCCTTTGACTTAATCTCAGCCATGCTCCACAACCACATGCACTAGTTTGTGTCGCTCCATCGAAGTAGCCTACTGGGAAAGAGATGTTGGGCATATATGTCGATAGCACATGTATTTCACCTTAAGTTGTTTTTTCCCTTGAGTATCCATCCATGTCACAGTGTTGGAAACTATTATGTGTGTGTTGAGTGGAATATTGTCAAATGTGATTGTATTCTTGGCTTTCCATATTTCCCAAAATACAAATAAAGGGATTGATTGTTGTTTTATTCTTCTCCCACTCCACCAAAGAAAACGTTGTTCAATCGAGAGGTGAGTATAAAGAGGGAAATTTTAAAAAGTAGAGATCTAACTCCATACCTATGGTAACAATTGGGCATTCCAACAGAACATGTAGATTTGTCTCAGTTGAATCCTTACATAGGATCCACCATCCTAGTCCATGTATGCCTCTCTTTTTTAAATTTTCCCATGTCAGCGTTTTGCCTTGCCAAACCATCCAGGTATAAATGATGGCCTTGTTAGGGATCTGCAATTTCCAAAATTTCCAGAACCAACACTTGTTGTGTAGTGATAATCTATTGCATAATATGTAATGATATATATCCATTACCGCAATAAAACCTTTATGGAATAGTCCCTCCCATGTTAAATGATATCCTTCCTCTATCTTGCATAGACTCGCGCTGATGATTGTTGTGATATATTTTTCCCATTTTTCTGCAAGTTGTCTTATCAGTCCAAGGTCGACGTTATCTTCCAAATAGGGAATCTTTCATGCTAGTATTGTATGACATGTGCCAAGTAGAAAAAACCTCGAGAATGTATTTTGTCGATGATACCCACAAAAAGGGCATTTTCCAGATCGACCCCCATAATGTTGTCTCGCCCAATGATAATACTGTTATTTGTGTCGAAGGACTAGCAAATGTGTTTGAGGAGCCAATATTTAATTTTATTGAAGCTCAACCAAATATATGAGCTGGAAATTTTCCCAATATGAAAATCCTGAATCCAATCCTCAACCTCTATGTTACCGAGATACTTAGCCCGAATGATATCCCGCCAGGTACTCTCACAGAATAAGGCACAACATAAATATTTGATCAGAAGTTCCCATCCCAATATTTTCACATTTAATATCCCCCAACCCCCATATTGTTTTGGAATGATATCTTCTCCCATTTAATCATACAGAATTTACGATGGTCCCTAGTGCCTGCCCAGATGAAGTGAGCCATAATGTTGCAAATCCTGGAAATGATATTTGTGGGCAGGCATAATAAGTGAGCCCAGTAAACCATGATTTTTAGGAGGACAGACTGTACCAGAGTGACCCTCCCTCCCATAAAAATCCATATATGTGCCCAAACAAATAATTTCATGCGAAATTTATCAGTAATCCATAACCAATCATAATTCTTGTAGTTGTTTGCCTTGATCCTGAAGCCCAAATGCATAAGGCCCTCACACATGGGTTGTGTAGCCACTCCAAATATACTAGAAATATATTCAATTTCTTCTTGGTCTCCACCTACATATAGTAGAAGTGATTTACCTTCATTTACCAATAAACCTTATGCCTCTCCAAATCTCTGGAAGATATGATGTAGCGCAAGCCATTTTTCTTTGGATATCATCCCAAACATAAGGATGTTGTATATGAAAAAACTATGGGAAACAATTTATTTCCACATAAAATGATCCAAAATGGATTTTGGAAAGACTGTCTAAGTGTTCCTCACAAAGGAAAATGAAAGTCCAAGGAAGTTACTGGACATAGCCCCATTACAGAGATCTTTTCATTCTAAATCTACTTCAACTTGAATGGGCAAAAATGGACTTAGGATGCAGAAGTTATCCCCAAAAGAAGATGTCCTATGTTCTTTAGAAAAAGAGGAAAAATCCTCTAAAATGGGCCAAAAACCCTTATAAAGGGAAATCGCATCGGACCAGGGCAAAAGAGTGGACTTATGCGGAAAGGGGAGAAACCTCTGATTCGCTGACCCGATGTATCGGATAGAAGGCACACACATATGCAATATCGAGACCCTGGATCTAGCAATTGTGATCATGCGATACGCCGATGATCGGATCGGCAAATCGGCATCGGTGATGCACAGAACCCCGGGCCGAGCAACATTGCGATCGGCGATCAATGACCCCCGATGTTGATAAAAAGGCCGAACCCGATAAGTTTTCAGAGCCCGATTGTATAAAATTTCAGGTCCGGAAATTCGGATTTTCACGTATTTCCTATGTATTTGGGATTTTACCCAAAACACATATGCTATGCAATAAGCGATGAATTTGGACCCGAAAGCGTTTGTAAATGCAGTTGCATAACATTTCAAGTCTACCATAAAGCCATTTTGCAATGTTTTCAGTGTTTTAATGTATTTTTCAAATACAAAGGGGAACCAGGAAACGAGCGGGATTTCAGGTGAGCCGTAGGCGGTAAGTGGTTTTGGCAGGGCTTCGCTTGAGCCCATACACTGGCTACCACGTGGCTAGGCGTTGGAGAGAGAAAACCACCCTTTTCAGGCTGACAATCTATGTGCGCGTTAGCCACCCAAAATCAATAATAATCGTTGATCAACAATCACTTGCAATCACGCCTAAAGACGGATCCAAAGGGAATATAGGGCGGGATTAATAATATTTGAAGCCTGATAAACAATGATTTGGCGGATTTTTCCTGTGTTTTATAGTTTTTCTCTGTGTAAACAGAGAACACTATTTTTTGGGATTTCAAAAGCATTGATGGTCCATTCCATTACAGAATAGGTGGCCACCATCCCTGAAGGAATTTAGCAATGATTGCTAATGCTCAGAAGGGGATTCGAACGGACAGAGGTTGGGAGCCAGAGAGACTAAGAAGGGGAAATGAATAGATAGCATCGATTGGCTTTAAAGCCATAGACAGACAAAATGATAGGGACAAAGGAGGTAGTGCTGAGACAGGAGTGCAGAAGACTAACCAAAGCAAGAAGTAGAGGCAAAGAAAGAAGCCAGAGCCAAAGAGCCAGAGCCAAGAGCCAAGAGCCAGAGCCAGAGCTGAGAGCCAGAGCCAGAGCCAAGAGCCAGAAAGCCGAGAGCTTCAAGATCCAGGGATAAAATGGTGTCTAAACCCATTGTTTCTGTGTAAAATAGTGGATTTGAGCCAAGAACTTGTAAAAAGAACTTAGACCATAATCCCAGAGAGCCTAGTTGAGTTGACTAGAGCTCAAGGAGATGTAGCCCAAGAGTTTTGGGTGAACTCCATATTAAATTGATGTTTTGTGTGTTTTGTTTTATTGTTGCATTATATTTGCTGCTTTAGTTGTTGTTATACCATCTCAAGCAAATAGACTTAAAAACACATAAACAATCAACAATAAACATAAGCATACACCTATTATTTCAAGCATATTATTAATTCCGCATTGGTTAATCAATAAGACTTGGGAATATTTGAAGCTTTGGAAGTGGGAGAGGTTCTTGTAAGTTAGACAAGAAGCCTAAGTGCCCCATTTTTAGATCAGGTGGTATTGGAGCTTGAGAATGATTAACCCCACCTTCAAAGAAGGTTATATCAGAATGCTTGATTGACAGAGCAAAGATTGATTGTATAAAAGGTGTTTAAAAAGTCAAAGGTTGATTGTATGCTTGTTTGCAGACTGACTATTGTTTGAGTTTGCAGAGGTCAAGGGAAATTTGTTGATAGATCAGTCCAGGAAGGACAAGAAGGAAGAAGGGATGAAGGCATTCTTCTATTCCAAAGGACCTCAAAGCAATCCTTGAAGCACAAGAGGTTTGTTGCAAAAGTTTGCTTACTAAAGCCCTTTATTAATCTTGTTTGAAGTTCTTTTGTTCATTGGTATAATGACAACTTCTACAAGTGAATCCTCATATTCCTTCTTCATCACAAGACTCTATGATGGAGACTTGAAGCAAGACTTGTTCATCATGATGGAAAAGGTGAGAGAAATGTATGAGAATGGAAGAAAGAGCAGCATACTTAGAGAGCAATGGAATTCCATGAAGGAAGAGAAGCAGTTGCTTTCTGACAGACTACAGCAAATGGAGAGGCAACTTCCTATTACAAATATGAACCTAAA
>APFE030665405.1:31134-74786 GCA_000404065.3 Pinus taeda
TGGACTTAGGATGCAGAAGTTATCACCAAAAGAAGATGCCCTATGTTCTTTAGAAAAAGAGGAAAAATCCTCTAAAATAGGAAAAAAAACCCTTATAAAGGGAAATCGCATCGGACCAGAGCAAAAGAGTGGACTTAAGCGGAAAGGGGAGAAACCTTCGATCTACCGACCCAATATATCGGATCGGAGGCAGACACATATGCGATATCGGGACCTTGGATCTAGCGATTGCGATCATGTGATATGTCGATCGTCGATGATCGGATCGGAAAATCGGCATGGGAAATGCACAGAACCCTGAGCCGAGCGACATTGGATCGCCGATATCGACGATCAGCAATCGACAACCCCCGATACCGATAACAAGGTCGGACCTAATTAGTTTTCAAAGCCCGATTGTATAAAATTTCAGGTCCGGGAATTCGGATTTTCACGTATTTCCCGTGTATTTGGGATTTTACCCAAAACACCTATGTGATGCGATAAGTGATGAATCCGGAACCAAAAGGGTTTGTAAATGCCCTTGCATAACATTTCAAGTCCGCCATAAAGCCATTTTGCGATGTTTTCAGTGTTTTAATGTATTTTTCAAATACAAAGGGGAAACACGAAACGAGCGGGATTTCGGGCGGGTCGTAGGCGGTAAGTGGTTTCAGCTGGGCTCTGCCCAAGCCCATACACTAGCTACCATGTGGCTAGGCACCAGAGAGAGAAAACCACCCTTTTCGGGCGGGTAATCTCCGTGCGCGTTAGCCATCCGAAATCAATAATAACTGTTGATCAACAATCACTTGCGATCGCACCCAAAGACGAATCCGAAGGGAATATAGGGTGGGATTAATAATTTTTGAATTCTGATAAATAGTGATTTGGTGGATTTTTCCCGTGTTTTACAGTGTTTCTTTGTGTAAACAGAGAACACTATTTTTGGGATTTCAAAGGCACCGATGGTCCATTCCGTTACGAAACAGGTGGCCACCATCCCTGAAGGCATTTAGCAATGATTGCTAATGTTCAAAAGGGGATTCGAGCAGACAGAGGGTGGAAGCCAGAGAGCCCGAGAAGGGGAAACGAACAGGAAACGCCGATTGGCTTTAAAGCCACAGAATGACAGGGAAAGAGGAGGCAGTGCTGAGACAGGAGTGCAGAAGGCTAAGCCAAAGCAGGAAGTAGAGGCAAAGAAAGAATCCAGAGCTGAAGAGCCAGAGCCAAGAGCCAAGAGCCAGAGCTAGAGCCGAGAGCTAGAAAGCCGAGAGCTTCAAGAGCCAGGGATAAAATGGTGTCTAAACCCATTGTTTCTATGTAAAATAGTGGAGTTGAGCCAAGAGCTTGTAAAAAGAACTTAGACCATAATCTCAGAGAACCTAGTTGAGTTGACTAGAGCTCAAGGAGATGTAGCCCAAGAGTTTTCGGTGAAATCCATATTAAATTGTTGTTCTGTGTGTTTTGTTTTATTCTTGCATTATATTTGCTGCTTTATTTGTTGTTATATCAGCTCAAGCAAATAGACTTAAAAACACATAAACAATGAACAATAAACATAAGCATACACCTATTATTTCAAGCATATTATTAACTCTGCATTGGTTAAACAATAAGACTTAGGAATATTTGAAGCTTTAGAAGTGGGAGAGATTCTTGTAAGTTAGACAAGAAGCCTAAGTGCCACATTTTCAGATTATAAAATATCTGTAGATTTAGCCTCTATGATCTTGTGACTAAGTACGTCCATAACAATTATAAATAGGAGGGGTGATAGTGAGAAACTTGTCGTAAACTCCTACTGGCACCGAAAAATTGGAGGGATAACCATTTATAAGTATAGAAAATTGCACCGAGGTCACACATGCCATGATCCATTCAATGTTATACATCTCCATTCTGATCTTAGAGAGAATGAGACGCAGAAAGGTCTAATATACACAATCATAAGCTTTTTGCAAGCCCACCTTCATAAAAATTGCCTCCATTTTCCTTGTGTGGATGGAGTGGATGCATTCTTGGGCTGTAGCAACTGCATCATGGATCATTCAATTGTGGAGAAAACCATATTGTTCTTTGGTGATGTAGGTAGAGAGGGTCGAATTTAGGTGCTCTGAAATAATCTTCGTTATTAATTTGTAGGTGATATTACAGAGTGAGATGGGTCTGAAATCCATAAACGTGTTTGTCTCAGACTTCTTCGGAACGAGAGAAATGAATGTGGAATTAATGGCCTCATATATATTACCATTAATTTGAGATGATTCAACCATATTCGGTAGTTCCATTCCTATCAGGTCGAAGAAATCAAGAAAAAAATCAACGGTCCAGCCATCCGGTCCAGAACACTTATATTTTGCAAATGATTTGAGGACCTTATGTATTTCATCCATTTCAATGTGTATGTAAATATGATGTTTTTGTGCCATATCAAACATGGTAGGATAGCAATCTGAACCCCACATTTGATCTTCAATATGGATTCCATTATGAGCATAGTAGAAAGATTCAAAATATTGAACAACTTCCCTATGAATCTCTTAAGTAGTGTGCACCTGAGTGTCATTTTCCCCTCGAATGTGCCAGATGTTGTTTATATTTCTTCTATGATTAGCATACCTATGGATAAATTTGTGTTTTGGTATCCTTCTTTTAGCCACAGCATTTTCAAATGCCAAGTGACCTCCCGTATATGCAGAATCTTTCTTCTATTCTCCTCCAACAACTTCAGTTTTTCAATAAGTGATGGGGAAGGATTCACCCTATCCATAATCCTTCCAAGGCATTCAATCTCCACCACTATATGTTGTAGTTCTTTGTACAGATTTTTTTTCTACATCCACTCCGAGATGTGAGCCTTACTTTTTAAGGCCTGAAGTTTATTTGGATGATATGCATAGGTGATGTATCAAGCATCAAATCCATTGAATTCCAAGTGGTATTTACCAGATCATTGAATTTCTTGTCCTCTAGCCATACCCAATTAAATTTAAAAGGGATTCCCAATTGTACCAACTCGGACCTCCATTGTAATATGATGGGAAGATGATCAGATATATAAGTCTGTTGTACTCAGGAGTGGAGAAAACCCAATCTTTCCAACAAATTTTCATGAACCAGAAAATGGTCCAGTCATTTTCTGATATGGTGTTCCCCAAATCTTCCATTTTTCCATGTGGGAGACAGAGGGGTGGACACGATGTCCATCAGATTTTTTATGTAAAAAAGTTGTTGAAGTTTGTCCGCCAGAGGGTCCCTCCTATAATGCAAACCCCAACATTCTTCCATAAATAGTGTAACATTGAAGTCTCTAGCTACGATTAAAGACCCAATCTTTAATATGTCACTAGCCTCTAGTTGATCCCAAAAAATTTCTTTGTCCCCATATGTGGCATATAAATTTAGAATATGAATTGGTTTTGCATCACCAAAAAAGTGTCTAGTTAGGAAATATCGGCAAAGCATTTGAAATCACACAACAATGCCCATAGGGATCCCAAAGTGTATTCATTCCACCAAAAAGGCCCTAAGAGTCAACCACCACCATATACCAGTTTGGGAACATACGTTTGAAATATTAATGGACTTTGCAAGGAGTCATCATTTTTTCTTGTAAAAGTATGATACAAGGGCAAACCGAGGAAAAGAGTTGTCTGAGGGAGAGAAACTTATTGGAATCCCCCATACCCCGTAAGTTTAAAGAAAGACACATCATCATGGAGCCTGATTTGCAAGCTCGTCTACTCTAAGGCTCTAAGGATCTTCTGAAGTCCGGATGGGAATATATTGAAGTTCAGAGGACTCCAAGAAGGGGATGAATTTCAACTTCTAACAGGCTCTAAAATTTCTACTACCCCTGCCCCCCTTATGGCAGATAATTATATTGAGGCAAGAATTTGGGCTAATGTACAGGGCATCCGTGTTCGAGCCATAGTGGATGGAGAGGGCCGCCAAATCTAGTGCAGGGTTTACTACAAGAAATTCAATGTTACTGCCAACGAGGTTCCAAGGGGATGAAAATAGGGTGTGGTCATCCTGTGGGGGGTGGGCGGAAGGAGGAGAAGGGGTGCAAGGGGAAGCCTTCATTATGGGAGCAAGTTGGTGTTGTGAAGATAAATCCCCTCTATGAACAGAGGCGATCTCTCTAGCCCAGTGAGTGGGTCTAGAAACAAACTGAACAAACTAATGTAAACTTTTGTAGCTTATGTTAAAAAATACAGAGAGAGAGAGAGAGAGAGAGAGAGAAACTTACCTCACTCTGATGCTAATTGCTCAATCCTTTGGTGATGGCTTCAATCCCTTAGCTTCCAAGCTCTCTCCTTACTTATTTTTATGTCTGAATACCTATAAGAGAGATCAAAGGACAATACAAGATACAGGATCATACATAGTGTATATCAAACATAAATTACTTGATAGATCAAGGAGTATCAAGCTAAATGCATGAATATTTAGACATTTATGGAAAGTAAAAATCAGATGTATATATTAATAAATCAAAAAGGGAAGCATGAAACCATCGCCTTGATGTTAGAAACCTCCTTTTGGTGGATTTCCAAGTCCAAGTGAAGACTCTTCAAGCACTCCTTCTCCAAGTTAGTTGCGTAGTGTTTAGGCATAATCTCATAATAGGAATGTAGGAAATCAATGACCAACCATTTGGGGATAGAGGGGATTTTGTTTATAGGAAGGGAGAGGGAGTTAGGGATCCACAAAAGAGGGAGGAAGGTCCAATTCTCAAGGGGAAGGCCCTTAAAGGTAGGATTAAGAACGCCAAATGGCAGAGCTCGACCATATCTCTACCCAACAACATCCAACTTATTGTTTCTCAAAGTTTCCAGCATATGAAGCTTCTCCTCCATTTTGAGAAAACCTGCAAGAAGAGGTTCAACGCAGGTTTTTATATCAAAACACATGCTATTAGCGCTAGTTCAAAGAACTGTAACCTTCCATCAGCACGAGAAAGAAATGGAGAAAAGAGTGTTGGTCCTGAAATTTAGGGTTTCAATCAACCTTCTCCACAATTGACTCATGGAAGTTTTTCTTCCACTCTTCAGGGATGTTTCAGTACGTGTTTCATGATGAGTACACTTCATAGTTGTCAACATTTTGGCACTTCAGGATGTGGAACAGGAAGTGAATAGGAGGTGTGACAAAATGGAGGAGTAGCGCTCTTTGCTTCCACTACTTGCCCATGCTAATGGAATGTTTCAATTCTTTGACCTAGCACTGCCATCGCGGGTTTTGATATAAAAACCCACGTTGAACCTCTTCTGGAAGGTTTTCTCAAAATGGAGGAGAAGATTTGTATGCTGGAAACTTCGAGAAACAACAAGCTAGATGTTGTTGGGTAGAGATATGGTCGAGATCTCCTATTTGGAGCTCTTAATATAAAAACCCTAAATTTCATGACCATCACTATTTTCTCCATTGCTTGCCTATGTTGATGGCAGGCCACAATTCTTTGACCTAGTGCTGTCAACATGGGTTTTGATATAAAAAACCGCATTGAACCTTTTCTAGCAGGTTTTCCCAAAATGGAGGAGAAGCTTTGTATGCTGGAAACTTTCCCCTCCATCCCTTCCTATAAATAAAATCCCCTCCATCCCCAAATGGTTGGTCATTGATTGTCTGCATTCCTAGGCTGAGATTATGCCTAAATGTTTCCCATCTAACTTGCAGAAGGAGTGCTTGAAGAGTCTTAGCTTGGACTTGGACATCCACCAAAAGGAGGTTTCCAACATCAAGGCAATGGTTGTATGCTTCCATTTTTTATTCATTAATATATACAAATGATGTTCACTTTCCATAAATGTCTAAATATTTATCCATTTAGCTTGATACTCCTTAATCTATCAAGTAGTTTATGTTTGATATACACTATGTATTGTCATGTATCTTATATTTTCCTTTGATCTCTCTTACAGGCATTCGAACGTAAAACTAAGTTAGGAGCAAGCCTAGAAGCTAAGGGATCGAAGCCATCACCAAAGGATTGAGCAATTAGCATCCAAGCAAGGTAGGTTTCTCTCTCTATGTATTTTTAAACATAATCTAGGAAAGTTTGCATTAGTTTGTTCAGTTTGTTGCTAGACCCACTCATTGGGCTAGAGCATTGGTCCTAAAATTTAAGGTTTTAGTCAACCTTATCCATAATTGACTCAAGGCATTTTTTCTTCCATTCTTCGGGGATATTTCAGTATATGCTTCATGATGAGTACATATCACAATTGTCAACATTTTGGCACTTCAAGATGTGGAATCGGAAGTGAACAGGAGGAGTGACAAAATACTATGTAACAAATGCCCCCTAAAGCATGAAGGTAGAACAAGGAGTGATGAGTGAAATGCTTTACAAGTCAAGGAAAGGACTAGAAAAACACCGTCAGGAGACCTACAAATCAAACATATGCATATACATATCTTACATTTTTTATAGAAATATGCCTAATGATACGTGAATAGGCATGTAATAATACAAGAATCTAAGGCATGGGCGTAGCCAACCGAATAGAAGGGATCATGTGCATGGACCCACAGTATGGTCACAACCATCAGAATCGAAAGGAGCATATATATGGACCCGCGGTATGGTCACAGCCATCCATATAATCTTGTGTACAATCATGAATAAATCACAACTCCACGCAACCTAGATTTTATCAGATGGAATCCAGGATCTTGAGCTCTATCTCGATCTGATCAATGTACAAATTCTAGCATGTGAATATATGTGTCAAAGTTGAACATGATAGAAAACCACCTGATTGTCAGTCAATGATGCAAATCGTTAACAGGCACGAGAGAAACCACCAATAATGACAATGGCTCTCAAGGTAAAATTAGCATAATCCACGAGTGTGAATAATGAAGTTGAAGTAGAAAACCCGTAGAGTCATTCGATTGAAGGCCAATGATATAAACCTATCGTCGAATGCGAATAACTTGTCATTGAGGCATGCAAGATCCAAGGTATTGGAAGGGAGTTTCTAGATCATCTTCCTGAATAATCAGCTGAAGTCGAAAAGAAGCGATTCGTAAAAGGAGGGCCATAATGTATCCCACATCATCGACATGAAACAAAGGATATGATAGAGTAGGTAAGTTTGATTAAGGATTGTGGCAGAAAGTCAGATAGTGTATAAGCAGTAAAAACTGCAAATAGGACTTCTCTTGAACATATCAGTGGCACAACTCTAGAGTTTGGCAACATTTGACTCAACATGGGATCAGAGGTCAAGATGATGAAGAAGTATAATTATATGAGAGGAAAAATGGATTTCCCAAACCTAGTAAGGCAAGTGAATAAGTGAGGATATCCAAAACCTGACACGAGAAATAGATAAGTGTCAAGTTCAAGAGTGCCATGTTGCCTTTATACAAAATAAAAGAGATGTTTGCTTTCTTCTTTTCCCCACTATTTCTAGTGAGTACCCCATTATTTTTAATCGCAAGCTTGAAGGGAATAGCATATGCTTTCCATATAAGTTCATCCTTCAGATGAATCCATCCTAGTAAGTTTAACGAGTCCTAGGAAGGAGAAACTCAATCTTTTCATGACGACAAGTCTTGCATCATTTAAGTTTTACGAGTCCGATGGAGGTGAAACTCGGCATCTTTTTCATGTTTAGAGAGTTTGAAAAAGAGGCGAAAAAATAAAACACCAAAGGTCCCTTTTCGTAAATCAACTCTTGAATCCAAAAAGGGAGAAAACGAAATCCAAGAGAACCTCTTAGCCATGTTCGACTAAGGTATTCCTTTTTCGTACAATAGTCTATCTCAGTTTGGAAATGGGTTAAACTTATACTGAGTTGACATCATTATATTTACTTTAACGAGTTCGAAACGACAAGTACTCGATGAACTTTTCATGTTTTGAGAGTCAAAAAAGAGCTTAAAGATGACTCCAGGGGATCGTTTTTTTGTTTATTTTTTATGAATTCAAAAAAGTGATAAAATAAAACTCGTTGAATCAGTGATAATTAATCACCGTCACCATGTCCCATGACCTATCATTGCACAAGTGAAATGTACATTATCAATTTCGAGGAAAATATTAAAATATAAGTGAAAAATGCCCTAATTTGTAAAAATGTCATTTGAAAACCTATAAAAACTTAAAAAAGTAAATTACTTTTACCATTTTACTATTTTGCAAATCCAAGAGCATTTTTACCCTATTTCACCTGGATCTTCTAGCGAGGAGTACGATCAATCTCAAACACCATTCGTCGAGTCGTTCACTGCAGGTAAGAGATTTGTCCATTCCCTTCATTTTGGTTGTAATTTCATGCATTTTCATCCATAGATTAGCCTGCAAGGAGGGCTTAGAAAAAATTCATGTCGAGGGAAACCAACGTGGGGTTTACCCATTGAACCGCACTTCTCACCCTGCGACCAACTGTGACAGCACACTATAAGCGCGGAAAAATATATAAACAAACGTTGACGCAAAGTTGCGATCTTTTTGAAAATCCTCCATGTTTAATTATTTATTTCCATATTTGTTTCCATAGAAAATCATGGAATGTTATTTGATGGATGTTCCATAGGTTAATCAACCAAAAATGGTGATTGAATGGAAAGAAAGAGGACACAAAGTCGAAGAGAATCAAGCAGCCCAAGACCCAAATTGCATTGCTTCCCTTCAAGACTATGGGTTACTGAAATTCTTCTAGATTCCTAGGATTAGGAGCTAGGTAGAGTTAGTGTAGAATTTGATTAGTTGGTGGGATGTGGATCACCAACTATTGATGATTGGAGACCAAGAACTCGAAATAGATGTCGGAGACATTTATTTCATTACAGGTTTATCTAGAAAGGGACAATAGATTCAGTGGTCTGTTTATCGCACTGGAGGGAAGACCACGGATATGTTGATTGTGAGACATTGTCCAGACACTCGAAAACTCGGAGTGGGAAGATAGATATAAAGACCATCATTAATCTCCCAATATGAAAAATCCTTCATACTATGGCCTGATAGTTGGGGCTTAGGCGTTGCATGAAGCAACAAAGTCTCATTTCCAGTACGCCATTGATTCTCTAAGTCCCACGGACTTCAGCTGGTGTGAGGGTTTGTTGGTTAATATGAAGAGCCAGCTTACAAAGTGCAAGTCCGGAAAGCTGAAACAATTTTCCTATGGATCCATCCTAGTGATGTTCTTCTTTGAACATATGCCATTTTTTCGATATCAATGAATAGAAGTGGATGCACCAGTGCCCAGAGATCCAGGGTTGATGAGGTGGGGTGAGTTGATGCCTCGACAGGGAGGTGGTCAGTGGATGTCCTTTCCTCCAGCATTTTTTGGATGGTTGTGACAACAGCTAATCATGATAGATGATTGGGCATACATTTGCACGGATTTCCGAGGATATCTTGACCTTCCACTTCCACCTAGCGCATAGTGGATAGATGAAGGTAAAAACCAGTTTTTTAAAGTTTTTGAAGTTTTTGATTTTTTTTATGTGTTCTGAGATTTCACACTTGTGATTTTTGCAGATGTTGGACCAGAGAGACCTCTAGGGGTTCCTCTGATAGCCAAGTAAGTGGCACGCCAGATAGAGGATTCTCCCTATGAGGAGGGAGCATAACCGATCATTGAGGTGGAATGCAATCTGGAAGTCCTAACAAGGGGCATTCTAGAATATGCAATCATTGATGAGGTGCCACTGTGATATAAGAGGCATATTGTAGGGGTACCCACCAGACTACGTCGGTTACTACACTGAGTCATTAGAGTTGTGTCATGCTATCATGAGCACCATGTGGGTGGATATCCATCTCTAGTCTTTATTTTCTGCACTTATGTAGGCTTGAGAAGCCATGTGTCTAGGAACACAGTTTTTGACATCTTGGTGTAATAATTTTTTTGCAAACACTCTCTCTCTCTCTCTCTCTCTCTCTATATATATATATATATATATTAATATATATATATAGATACATGTTTTCTTGTTATGTTCACTATGTGATGGTTTTTGTTTTACATATGTCGCAAATGTCTATCTAATACATAATTAGCCAATCTATCTATTAATGTGTTCAAACGTCTCGCAATATGTTGATAAGTGATATATTCAAAGTCTCGTTCCAAAAGACGAACTTGCAAATACATTCTCAAAATTTGAGGGTTTCTAATTGAATATTGTCTAGTAAGTTGTAGTAGAATGAGTTGTGAATCAAGATTAATGACTAACTCTCTAATGCCAAGAGTAATGGCTTCTGAAAAAATCTCGATAACCGCACTATATTCGGCAATGTTATTAGTAGTACGACCTAAACATATGCCTTGTAAATTCACTAACTCGCCATTAGGGTCATAGGTTTCCCATGTGGCGGAAGATAAATTCGGTGTACTATGACAAGCTCCATCAGCAAAACTAACATAAAAGTTCAATGACATCTATAAACCAAGTAGAACACATGATAAGTAGCGCAAAACATGTTTGCAAAAGAAAACAAACACACCTAAACCAAACTGCACACTAATGAATAACACAATAATGTACAAAGTATTTACCCAAAATCACACATAATACTTCTTGAGGTAAATCTCGTTTCGAGGCTTAGCTAGCTAATTTCCTTCATAGTCAACCAACTCATATGCACCTTTCTATAATACTCATTTAACAATGTAAGGCCCATGCCACATTGGTTCAAATTTCCCAACTCCCAATTTATCATTGGCTTGATCATATAACAAGACTAAGTCACCTTCAGCAAAAACATGGGGAGTAACAGTTTTATCATATTGTGCTTTAACTCATTTCTTTTGAGCTTCAATTACTAATGCATCAATACGACGATTTTCATCAAGCCTTTCGAGGTAAAGTAATCATTCCTCCTCTAGTGAAGTGCCAGTGAGTAATTTGATAGCTGGTTTTAATGAAGGAATATCGCATTCAATCAGAAGGGTTGCCTCTAGACCATACACCAACTGAAAGGGTGTGAATCTAGTTGTTGTCTTAGTTGTAGTTCGATATACCCAGAGATCTAAAAATAAAATAAGGTGTCAATTTCGTTTATGCATCCCAACAGTACGTTGAAGCATTGTAACCAAGGCTTTGTTAATTGCCTCAACTCAGTCATTAGCTTGTGGATAGTAAGGAGTTGAGTTGTCGTGACATAGACCCAAGTGAGTAGTAAGCTCTGTCATCATATAATTTCTAATATGAGAGCCATGGTTAGTGACGATGGCTTGAGGGATAGAAAATCAAGCTATGACGTGATTAAAAAGGAATTGAGATGCAGTTTTACCTTCAAAATCATATGCGAGCATCGCCTCGGCCCTTTTAGTGAAATAATCGACAACGACGATGATATAACCATGCCCCAGGCCAATTTGAGGGTTACATGTCATGAAATGAATACCCCATTTGGCAAAGGATTTGATGGTAATAACTATGTGTAAGGATGCTAGTGGGGCATGTTGTTTATGGTCAAAAATCCGGTAGGCATGACATTTTTGGACTATTAAATGCAATCTTTAAAGATCGAATGCCATAAATAACGACGCAAAGGATTTTTTGAGCCATAGCGTATCCTGACATGTGAATTCCATAGGCCCTAGAGTGACAATCATTTAAGACTCTCCAAACTTCTTCAAGCGTTAAACATCGACAAAGGATTGAATCAACACCAACACGGTACAAAGTATCCCCAATAATTCGATAAGGTTGGGACTGATGTTGGATGCATCGAGGTTTAGAGTTGGATAACTCTGGTCGAAAGTTTTGGGTCTTGAGATAGGTAATGATATCCTCGTGCCATGGATTGATGGTATTGATGAGGAAGAGAGTTTCGTCAGGAATCAGCTCATCGGATGCAATGGATGTCATTGCAGAAGGAAGGTCGCAAATTAATTCAGAAATAACCAGTGATTTCTTCGATTTAGCTTTAACAAATTCCAAAACCAATTCTTGTAAGATAACAATTCATTTAGAATACTTTCCCCCAACAACTGACAAGTCAGAATGTATGTCATGAGGTTGTAGTGAGAAATCAAAGTTGTTTTTCATACGAAAATATAGTGTCGAAAGCGTTGAACAACATGAACAACTGCTAAAGCCAGTTTCTCAACATGGGCATATCGAGTTTCAGCGTCAAAAATATTTCGACTCAAGTAATAAATCATGTGTTCATCTCCATTATCATCATCCTGAAAAAGTACAATAGCAATAGTACTATCGGTGGCGGGCAAGTACAAGAAATAATCATGGTGATAATTTGGGGGATGCAGTAAAGGAGCACTAATGAGGGCATTCTTCAAGGCATCAAAGGAATTTTGAAAAAATTCATCCCAAATTAACTGGATCCATTTCTTTAACAAGTGAATAAATCCCTTGGAAAGTTCAGCGTAATTCGGGACAAAACGACGAAGGAAATTTGCTTTCCCTTGTAAATTTTGCAACTGATGTAAAGAAGATGGAGGGGACAAATTCACGATGGCCTCCACCTTAAGGGGATTAATCCAAATGCCTTCCTTAGATATGAAAATGATCCAAACTTAAACAGGAGCACAAAAACTTACATATATAATCATAAACACAGAGATGCAGCAGAGAAACACTTCATCTCATTAATAGAAAACTAATGAACTATGCTTACATACAGAATGGAAATAATACAGCTTGGGCGATGGTAGTTTATCTTTGAGAAGAGATGTGGTGGCTGCATGCCTCTAAACTATGTTACAATGAGGCTCAAGGGCCTACTTATTATTGGAAAACATGATAAAACCCTAAACAACCAAAACCCTAACCCTAGGAGATGTAACGCCAAGAGTTTGTGGGCCTCGTTGGGGTTAGTTGGGCAGCCAACTTCCCGGGGTCGTAACTTGGTCATATTATCTTCGTTTGTTGCGTACGATACCTTATTAGAAAGGTCTCTCTGAGTAATGCGGGTTTCATTGCAGGCATGCCATAAGTATCAGTCTGTCGTGGACCCCAAAAAAACATCGTTTAGGGGGTCAAAACTACTCCAGAAGTTTAGGACCCAAAAAACTGTTAAAAATAGTAAATGTTGAAATGAACAAGTAAACAGATGAAACTGACTGGTGAGTCTAGGTGGAATAAGCGGGTGGCCAGCAATATCCGCCTGGATCATTCCTCCCCCCTCAGGAAGCAATGGTCCCCATTGTGTGCAGAGCCTCCATGAGGTGAGGAAATCTCTGTTGAACCTGGTCCCTGGTGAACCACTTGCCCTGGTGAAGGAGTTGGCATGCTTTGAAAAATTTATATAGTTGTATCCTCTATTGGCGAATGTTCTTGATCTGTGTGTCCGTGATCTAATCATTTGTGGCATATTCCATGTAGTCTGGGTTGAGCTATGTTGGTGTGAGTTGTTCTGCAATGTCATATGTGTCCAACAATGGCAGAAAGTATGGTTAAAGGCAATCTACATTGAACATTGGGTGCATACCAAGGAATGGTGGGATGTTGAGCTTGAAGGCATTATCATCGACAGCCTGGTGGTGGTGTATGGCCCATCTCAGAGGGGGCAAAGCTTGCAGTGGGTTCCAGCAAGGATCTCCTTCTGCAAATGTATCCAAACTTTGTTGCCGACCTAGAACTTGTGCAGCACTCGATGATGATCATGGTGCTCCTTATACTTAGCATTGGAGCTATACAATATATCATGGACCTCTTGGCAGATGTTTTGAATGCGCTCAATGAAGTTGTTAATCCTTTCAGTGTCAAACTAAATGTGAGCCAAATCTACCTGAGTGGATGCAAATGATATGGCCACATCAATGGGGCATAATGGCTAAAATCCCAGCCCTACCTGAAAGGGGTTGTGGCCTCTTGAGATGTGGAGAGCTGTGTTGTGGTTGTGTTGGACATAGGGGAAAATTTAATCCAACGTGTGTGGATGCTTCGAGTTGTACATGCGTAGAATGTGTACGATCATCATGTTGACAACCTTTGTTTGGCCATTAGTTTGGGGATGGAAAGTCGTGGAATTAGTAATTTTTGTATCTAGCATCGACCAGAGACTTGACCAAAGTGAACTCAGGAATTTGATTTCCCAATTTGAGACAATAGACTTTGGGATCCCAAAGTGTACCCATACTCGCTCAAAGAAGATCTTAGTAATGGCCTCTACTTTGATACTCTTCTTGCAACCTGACATGATGGCCATCGTAGAGAATCTATCAATGACCACGAAAATGCAATCGTTGTCGTGCTTAGTAGAAGGAAGGCCTAACATGTAATCCATGGAGACAGATTCCCAAAGCCAACTAGGAGTAGGTAGAGGAGTATACATGCCTTGCTTCTTAATGGTTGGTTTGGAAATGGTGCATGCGGTGCAGCATCTAATGTACTTCCCAACATCTTGACGAAGTTTTGGCCAATAAAAATACTTCTGCAACACTGCCACTATTTTATCTACTCCAAAATGTCCAGCGACTCGACTATAGTGCGCCTCCCAAGTCATCTTGGCATGCTCACTTGAAGGAACACAAATGTGTCCCAGGTAGCATAACGGTGCATCCTGAAGGTGAAAATTTGGAAGGTCCTTCCCTTCCAGGAGTGTCTAGTATATGTTGTCAAATTCTGGATTTATCTTGTAAAGATGTAGCCACCCTGATGTTTCGTGCCCACAGGAGTCGAGCATAGTGATCAGTGCCATGACCGGTGGTCGGTTGAGGCAATTAGCAACATTGTTTTTGCTACCCTTCTTATACTTAATGTTCAAATGAAACTGTTGCAAATAGGTGGACCATTTCTAATGGCAATCATTCTGCAACTTCCCTTATGTCTGTATGAACTATAGAAGTCGATGGTCTCTGTGGATGACAGTTTCCTTCCCCATAATGTAATTCTTCCATTGACGAGAGGCCTGCATAATGGAATACATTTCTTTGTCGTAAGTGGGGTACTTTCAAACTGTATCTGAAAGTGTCTCACTATGGTAAGCCATTGGATACCCATGTTGAGTAAGAACCACACCAATAGCATAGTCAGAGGCATCTATCTCAATCTTAAATGGTTGTTACAAGTCTGGTAATGTGAGCATTGGTGCAGAACAAAGGCGATTCTTCAACTCGGAGAACGCTTGTTGTTGGGTTTTTGACCAAAAAAAAAATTCTTTTGCTCCACCCCTGGTGACTTGACTTAAAGGCCAAGTGATATGAGAAAACCCCAACACGAACCTATGGTAGAAATTGGCAAGACCCAAAAAGTTGCGGAGCTTTGTTAGAGTGGTTAGGAATGGCTTTGTTAGAGTGGTTGGGAGGCATATAAACGGACACCACCATAGCCTCTTAAGGCACACACCCCATCTGAATGTTCACCAGATATGTCCTTTTATGACTATTCTTATCTTGGATATCCAATCCTAAAAGAATATTGGTCCTCTTCGACCACTCTTATCTTGGATACCTTGTCTGATCCTCAAAAAGTGTCATTCCACGAGACTACTTCCTATCTTGGATTCCAAATCCTGAAGAAGTATCGATCCCTAGATGCTTATCCAATCCTCCATTTTTAGTATGAGTGCCTTCATTAAGACTTATAGTTGCTAGTCTTGGTCTAGTGCATGACACATAAAGAATACAATGTCCCTCGTTAATCCCTCTCAATTATGGAGGTAATACTCATTCCCTCTCAACAACAGACTTAACCATGAGCTTTATTTTGTCTCATTTATCAACTACGTGTTCTATCGTTAGTAGTTAGAGGGATCCTTCTTCTTGCGTCATCATATTGTTCCTGAGTTTCAACCTTCCAAGATATTATGGAGCCAAATTTCTTCATAATCTATCTTTGTGACAAGGTTCTCACCATCAACCTTACTTATCACTTTCCACCAACGTTTGTAGTATCTTCATTATCAAAAGTATATTTTCAAACCAATAAATGTAGAATTGTAGCTCTTTCTATCCAACTGGGAAAGTGGACTTCTTCTAAATCAACATCGAATCCATCATGACCAACCAACTATCTTGTGTCTATTACCTTTTTTTATTTTGTAATGAACATATTTATGCCATATAGTCTTCTAAGCTATTACCAACGTTGTTCATCCAAATCATGTGTTCTTTTGAATCACTCAGCAAGCTTGAATGTCATATTAGGGTCTTCACAACTCCCTTTTTCCATTTGCGGTAAGTGATCTTATATGCATCTAATAATATTCTTTGAGGCATACATCAAATTGCTCTTTCCTTTATAGTCTTTCATTTGCTTAGTCAAGCTTTAGACAAAACTCTCCTTGACCTATAATTTTGGTTAGAAGACTCATGAAAGAACAGGGAGACAAAATATAAAGATAGTAGCACAAGTAATAATAAAAAAATATGTTAAGTACTTGTCTCCAGAGGAAGGTTGACTCCCTCTTAATATTGGACCCCTTCTCATCAAAACTTGTCTTCACATCATCATGATATAATACCTATCAATCTAAAGAATTGGGTTCCTTTTTATTTTCACAGTAGGAATTAGTTAGAGTTTTTATTTCTATGGTTTCTTATTTTATTCCATATATTGATAGGGTTTACAAACCCTAGATGACAAGACCTACCATTTACGAATTTGTAGAGTTCTACAACCACACAAGAGAGTTAGTTTCAAAAACCTAGATTTTAAGGTCTTTGGGATCTGTTAAGAAAGGAATTGCAAATTCTATGTAAAACCTAGAAACTTCATAGTCATAAAAATGTTACAAAACCCCAATGATATTGTCATGCCTTTTATCTATATGATTTCAAGACATAGTCTTCATATGGAGTATATCATCAAAGTCTTACATCTTGTTATCTCTAATATTTATGCAAACCCTTTTTATAATCATCATCATGACCTAGTGAACGAAAACTATACGTACCTCTTTGAATTTTTACATGTCCTTCTTTGTATTGATCTAGTCTTGATCAACTTTAGTATAAACTGTAGGTTGGCTTATTTGATGTCACTATTTCTTTTATAATGTATAGGGAGTTTCTACCTCGAGTATTGATGTTGCAGGGATAAACTAATCCATCCGTAGAGCTTCAATACTTTGGTATTCAAGCTATGATGTGAACTAGGTTTTCATTTAGACTTTTCGTACACTTAGAGATGATCCAAACTTTTGTCCATCAACCATTATTGTCAATATTTGTTAAGCCATACATCATTTCCTTTTCGTAATGTTGTCAAGTCATCATCACATGAATGTCATCTGGTCACTGCCATAACATTGATATGATGATTATTGTCAAGAGTCTTGTAGATATTTAATTCCAAGTAATTTCCATAGATCATATTCAATACATAAATAATGATAATATAAGAAATCAAATTTGGGTTGATAATTTTGCATAAATTCTTCATATATCAACAAATATTGTCATCACAAAGATCTTCAACTCATTACCATCGCTATGTTATCTTTGTAGGAGTTTTGTAGAGCGTTTATACAATAATTAACATTATTTACAAGTCATTCACTATCATAATGTTATGTCAAAAATACTCTCACATCAAATATTACTGCTTTTATATAGACTCCTCAGAACATAAAGTGATGCCATATAACGATGCAATAGACCATATAACTATGCCATAACTAATAATTTGGCACCACAAAGATTGTAACTATATCATAATAATATTCAATGCTACTATATATAGTATTAGTGTTGCCACTGTCCAATACGATCCCACAAAGACATATAGATAATCAATTCGAACCATAGGAATCAAGAGTTGATATTGTAAATGTCGAGCCTTAGAGTTGTGAAGCATGAATGATTTAATGTCTCAATGCCACTGTAGATTATAGGTAACGATGAGCCACAACTAAATTCAGTGAGCCATTGAGAAGGTATACAGGCCATTGTAGTGAGAACAAGTCACTTCAAAGTTCAATCCACAGAAAAATAGATAATGAAAATTATTGTGATGCCACAGAGGATGAGATACGTAAATCATGGTAGCCACTATAATTTTTTGTGATTCAAGAGATCAATTGTGAGCCAGAGTATATAGGCTAGAGGTGAAAATGCAGGCCACAATTATATGGATGTGAGCCATATCAAATTAATGTTATTGTAATAATAGTTGCAAGTGGCCTCAAGAGAAAATCACAAATCTATAGAAGTATATATAGCGAAACAAAAGAATAAAATTCGACGAGCCATGGTCATGTAGCAAACTATCTTCATCAATCTTAGTTTGTAGGTTTCTGTGGAGTGGTTTTTGAGAAACTGAATTCGGATAATCCACAGTGTTCTTCATTATTATTTGTCGACGTTTCGAGCCTAGACCAAGACTCATCAATTAAAGAAGTGTATCCTCATGTCTTCATTTCATATTATTTTAGACATTTGAATAATAAAATCACTAGCCATACAGAAGTGAATAGAATGTATGAAGCGAGTCATTGAAAATTATTACATGAGCCACTGTGATTACTAAAGAGGTATATTTGAACATTGTATGACTCACAAAAATAACAAACCAAAGGTGCAAGTCACTAAAATATATATACAAGCCTCAGAAAGCCTCTTCTTGATTATAGCGAGTCACGAAACATATACATCAAGCTTCTATTCAGAGTATATGAATCACTATTGATTAATGCATGTCATTATGAACTTATGCGAGCCACTATGAATCTTATTCATGCCATAAGTAACATAAACGAGCCTCTGCGAGCTATAGGATAGTTAAAGCGAGTCACAAGAATGTAATGTGATGTCCAGAAATGCGAGTTATAGAGTGTTCACAAAGTGAAACATAGGATGGATGCAAGATTTAGAAGTAGGAAAATTACTTGTCACAACGACATAAGTCAAGCCACAAACAAAGATCATAGATAAATATGAATTTTTCCATATGGAGCTTGTAGTACTTCCTCATAAACCATAACAGCATACTTTTTAGAGATATGCCAATAAGAGTGATCTTTAAAACTGCCATCCTTCAACCTTAGCTTTGATACCATGTTGCGAAATCAGTGTACTTATGTGTTAGGGTTGATTTCTCTTAGCTTGGTAATTATTTGTGAGTTTTTTGGCTTATTATTTCTTTTAATACGTTCTTTTCATCAAGAAATTACCAAAACCATAAACTTCAAGATCAAATAAAACAATGAACAAAAGATATAGACTCCAAGCCAGAGGAAAACCTCAGAAATATCTTCTAATAGAATCAAATCAAATTGCTAAATCCAAGACACAAATTTGTCCTCCAAAAATCCAAGTCAAGCCCTCCAAAAATTCATAGAAAATTTGTTTGTGTTTCAGTCCTTCTGATTCCCAAAAAAACTTGCATTGTTTATTTCTTTTAGTAGCCTAGGAAACTCACACTTTTTCAAATGTGTAGCCTCATAAACTTGTTGACCTTTGCAGAACATATAGCTTCAGAACTTCACATCTTCCACTTCAGAGTTGATCATAGAAAAAACACCAAAAATCCCTTAGTCAAATGGAGGAGGACGCATGCATACATATAGTTGTTCTCATATGCAAAAAGACATAACTTTTCATTGAGCCGACTTGACATTAGGAGGGCTAACTTGACTTCTTGAGGTAAATTTACCCAAATTACATTTTTCCTTTTTCTTTACAATAGGTCCAAATAGGACTTTGACTCTTTGACTCAACAAATCCTAGAAGCATGAAGAACATGCTTATCTAATAAAATAATAATAATAAAATTATTTTTCTTCTTTTTTATTTTTGCATAAAATACATAATGATACAAGTGCAATGATAATTATGAAGATTGAACCTAATTACACTTTTCAACAAGAACCACCCCATGAAATACTTCTAAATGGTAGCATATAGGCACTCCTCCCTGCATCAAGACCACTCCCATAAAATACCCACTCTCGTCTATCTCCACTTCAAAGGGTTGTTGCAAGTTTTGTAACACCATAACTGGTGCTTGATGGATCTTCTTATTTAACTCCTCAAAGACCCTATGTTGCCCCTTTTCCCGTTGGAAACTCTTGTCATTCACTCTTATGGTGTGGAGTGGTGTTGGCACTGCTAAAAATGAGTTTATAATTTTCCTCAAGTATTTTGTTGCCCCGACGAAACTCCTGACCTCGGAAACATTACTAGGCACTGGCCACTTCATGATGGTCTCCATCTTGGCAAGATCTATCTTTAGCTCTGTTACGAAACCAGCTCAAGAAAAGATAGAAAAGATAGATCAACGCCTTAGAATTCAGCCTCTTCGAGGGGGCAACCTCCTTTACATTACATAAATGAACAATTCTTTGATGATTCAAATGACAAAACCTCCTTTCTATATATAGGAGTCTAAGGAGTCTCAATATAATCTAGCCGACCTAACAATAATAATATAAAGCCACAAAAATAACAATAGAGGGATTCTATGGGGCACAGTAATAACAATATGGGGGCAATAGGGGCACAACAATATTAATAAGGGGTATAACTACAATAGTAATGGGGTAATCACTAGTATTATAGGGAAGCAACACTAGCCCTGTAAAACTATAGCAGATTTAAACAAATTCATAGATGATGAGATTCTTTTGGATTTTGTGGCTAAACATCACCAATGGTTAGTCATGACAAAAATAAAGCATCAAATAGTACTTGGGAAGCCTATGATAGTTTTATGCATCTTTTCTAAAGAATGGGACACCAGTGGAAGATATGCCAAAAAATATTTCCTTTCACAAATACGTTGGGAAAATAACTATGTACATATATTCTTTTCTCTTGGGCTTTGCATGATAAAAGTATCCACTGTGTGAAATAATGTAAAAGTCTAGTCACCTGACGATGAGTGTGACCAGTATCGTGGGATTCCGATAAAATCTCCGCTATGTAAATAAAGGTATTGTGGTATGCCTTACATCTCCACTATATACACTTTTAGGATGATTCCCTGTCCCAAAATTCATTATTATAAAACTTTATCTGACAATTATCTGAGACTCAGAGCACTTCTCCATTGATTGGTGCAGTTCGACCCACATCTTAGAGAATCTACGGAAAAGTCATTATTCATTATCAGTAGTACCATAGGATTTCTTTTATCCCCAACCACACACCCCCCGCCCCCAACAACTTCTTATAAATAAGGGGGAGGAGAACCATTTAGGGCATTGGGAGTTGGGGAGAGATTGAGAGAGCTCGGTGTGTAAGATTCTATGAGTCAAAAGTTTGAGAAGCCCGCACATTAAGAATTGTGAGTCTGGTGAGAACCCAATCATGGGAAAATAGTCCTTTGTGTTAGACTACTCTAGCTAATAGACAAAGTCAACAACAAGCTAGGAAGCCTCTGGTTTCTAGCTTATAACAAGCTACAGGAACTAGTAAATGTCTTTGTAGTCAATCTCTATTTTGAATTGAGATAGTTTTCTATCTTGTCAATATTAGGGTCCTGTTTATAATACCCATCTATTGTAATATCCATATTCTTTAATAAAAATAATAATCTCAATTTTGTGTTACATCTTTGCACATAATTTTCTTTTTGATTGAGTGAAGTTCATTTGAGGTTCGATTAGGATCCAGGAGTGTAGTTTGCTCGTATAGGTAGGAGGTCGTTGAAAGAGAGTGTTTTCATTGGATCTATGTGAAGGTTCGTGTAATATTTTGTGTAGCTCAATCTATAATCTTTTTCATCTGCAAGCTTCATTCTCTGTCAGAGGAAGCCTTTGTGACAGACGCAGTCAAAATTGGTATCAGAGCTAGTAACTACTAGTTCTTTGAGTAATTCTATAACTTCTTCTCAGTTAAAAATGGTAGCTAGATGAAAATATGTCTCCTTTCATGAATTCTAAGAGAATGAACAAAAATAGAAAATCTTGAAATGCAAAGTTTGTTTCATAATGCATCATCATCTATAATAAATTTAGCTGAGCTAGAGATTGTAGAAAGCCAACCTTCCTCATGCTATAATATTCCTAATATCATCCCCTCATAAGTGTATTGTGATCTCTCTATATTTCATCTCAAAGTTGTAACAAGAGTCTCTATTTAATAATGGGTTAGTCAAATCCATAAAAACGCAGAAGCCATACAAACCATTCCTCTGTTAGATCCCAAATAACTTCAACGGGAAGCCCGCAAAAATCATACTTCATATGTCCATCTTGGTTGTATAAGAGTTGGGATCTCTGCTTTAACTCATAGAGGATTAAACACATTTGTCCTCGCAACTATAAGAGACCTCACTCATAACAATTACACTAACTCTTTGCTTGGTGGGATTGTTTCTCCCCTGTCCAATGGGCCAGTATGGTTTGATTGTTATTCAAATTTCTTGGTTTGTCTTTCATGAATATATCAAAGACATTTTGCAACTACAAATCAAAACCTCCATATTTTATATGAAGAAAAAGAGAACAATTGTTTCAATCCATACAAGGGGTTGTTTTTGGCATACAAATACCTTGTATCCTACTCTGTTACATTCTCCCAGCCAAGATTCAAATTCATGTGTTGTAGTCATTATGGATGCCCAAAATTAGAAGATTGAACACTAGGTCATAAAATGGGAAGAGTTAAGTTTTCTGGAAAGTTTGGTAGTTGATATGCCAAGATCTTCAAAAAGATAGAGCATCACCTCTGCATAAATTCAAGAGAACCCCTCCTCTTCCATTTTGTAATTTCCAAGGAGATCCACCATCCCAACTCAAAAAATTGAAAGAGAATGTTGTTGAGCATTGGAAAAGGTATGTATTTACCATTTACTTCTTTATATTTTCCTTTAAATCATAACTCCTTTACATTCTAAGATGGTAATATGTTAAAGGATTATAATAGAATTAAGGAGATTTGTGATTGATGCAAAATGACTCATTATTGTCTTTTTCTACATAGAAAGTGAAGAAAATGGAAAATCACTACTTCGAAGGAAAAGGCAAAGCAGAAGCAACTTTTGTCCCTTTGACAAGAGACCGCATCCAGATGAGGAAATCAAGATTGAAGCACATGGTCCAAGAAAAGGAAGAGGAAATGCGGCATCAACGCAAGAGGACAAAGCAATAACTCAAAATCAAAGATATGGTAAATCCCTCAGGATCCTTTAATGCTGAGGGATCGCTACTTCAAGACTTATCCGTATTTTTTATACTTTCACTTGGCCATTATAAAAAGGGACAGTGCTGCTAGCCCAAGGGGTAGATATTATTGTTCATTTGTAGAATTTGTTGTGGTAATCTGAACTTTGATCATCGACTCTCTTTAAAGAGCGATAGCTGTAACTCTGCCTTTATGATTAATATATAACTCAATTTCTGTTCCATTATCTGATCCTAGAGTAAACGCAGCAGTGCTCCCCTAGTGGCTAAGGGCCCAGCCCTAGTGGATCACTTGCTTCCTATATCATTGTTTTACGATTACGATCGTGTGTTGTTTGACTTGCTTCGCATTTCCTTAACTTGATTTATTCAATAATCTTCTGTTCATGAACATTTCATTTAATTGCTCTGTTATATCAAATTCGTAATTGAATAGCAAGATTATTATTTGTAACCGAAAATGTCATGCTTTTCATTCCGAATTAATATTAAACTGTTCTGCTATTCATTTACAAATTGATATTGTTGTTCATTTACAAATTGATATTGTTGTTCATTTACCGATTGGTATTGTTGTTCATTTAGCTACGGTTCACTTACAATTGTGATTGTTGTTCATTTGAGTACTATTCCATTATAACTGCAATTATCATTCCTTTATACCAATGGTTAATGTCCATTATGCTAGAATAAGATTACTGATTCTATAGTCGCTCTGTGTTTACACTTAATTAAGTTTGTTGTTCAATTTCTGTAGATCTATTTTGGTTTGCTGTTCCTTTCTTAGATTGTTGTTCAATCCCTTTATTAGCCAAGATTTATGTTCAATTCCTTTATTAGTTAAAGATTGGTGCTTAATTCAGTTCCGTAGAATAATCTTTGTTGTTCGATCTTTTCAATAGAATTAGTTGTTGTTCCTTTTATGTTAATTGAATTGTTATTTCCAGCATTTGCTTTGGTGTGGATAGAAAGATCTACAACTGTAACAAACATTGACTAGTGTTGTCTAAGTCCTCAGATTGAATGTCTTGTCTGTGATTGGTTTTCATTTACATTAGTTTACAGGGGGAAGAGTTATCATTACTACATCCTTGACTGATGATTGTTGTAGTTTCTTAAGTGAATGATTTAGTTATAAAGCATTTAAGTTTCTTGCAATTACAATTAGATTTTGGTTCCAACATTCATTTACTTTTGTTAGCACTATACTGTAAGCATTACTCTTGAACAAGTGACCGCCTCAGACTGAGTACACTCTTGAGATAAAAAATCGTACCTGGATTGATAATTAATTTAGGGTAAATAGAGGTTAAAAAGACCATTTTTTATTGCTCAACAAATGTCAATAATAAAAATCTTCCCATCCCATTCCTTTTGAAGCATCTGTGCCATATCATATATTCGCCTATACAGACTATTCCCACATTGAGTTATTTCAGCTTGCGCAAATTTTAGATTTTTCATATTTAGTAATCAAGTATCCTACCTATCAGACATTAGTAAATATAGAGTCTATTGTACATATTACCTCCAATATAAATGATAATCCCAAGACAGTATAAGCTCCATCTACTCTATTTAATAACTCTTGTCCAAATCCAAAAAGAAATGACATCTCATTTCCACATGATACTGTCATGATAATACATGAACTTCCATCCCTCGAAAATGAAGATCCAAGGCTAACAAAAATGTCTAGCAAGATGAGACCACCAAGTATGCTTAGATATGGATTAGGGTATTTGGAACAAATGGACCATCTCATCCCCTCATGCCGATTTAAAAAACTTTTCCCAAGTGATTGCAAATGGGTAATTAAGCTTGAGATATTTAAGTTCTTTTCTCTCATAGAAGGTTGTCCTAAGTAAAAAGTAGATATAGATTGGATGAAAATAATGATAAATTGGGATCTATTTACTCATCGAGATTCCAGGGAATTCAATTTTACTACGTCCCTAGCAGAAAAAGAAAATCTTTCATTAAGATGGAAGGAATATATGGATTATAGAGATTCATGGATTTCCTTTTATGAATGAAAGAAGGAAGAAGAAAACATGGACTTGCAGATATTATCAATAGAATCTTCTTCTTCTAACACCATTGGACAACTTGTGATGGTCGTAAGATAGAATCCACCTCTACTTTTCCTCCATATAAAGGAATCGTCCTTGAAGAAACAAGAAAGGTGGATAAAGAAGTACCTTTAGTACTCAAAGATTACTTAGCCATAGGAATAGAGGCAAGAATACAAAGAATTAATGAACAAGTAAATTGGACCAATACTGCTTTGAAAAGTTTAGATATGCATGCATCAACATCCAAGGCACAAAAAGAATAAGTAGAGTCTCTTCAAGTCTATGTAAATAGTATAAATAAAAGTCTAAATGATTTCCAGTTTTTTGATTTTACAATAGAATCATTTGTTCAAGAAGATTGTCTACAAAAATAGATCGGCAGTTTGAGGAAATCGAAAATGAAATTCACAAAGATTTTGTGCTGACCCATAAAAAAATTCCATCTTTTTCTTGCTCAAAACTAACCCACTGCTTTTGACTATCTATTGAATTTATTTACATGCTTGAAGTGTTCATCTAATGATTTGGAAAATACTAAAACACCATCAATATATATACAATTAGCCAATCCAAATATGGCCTAAATCCTTGATCCATAACTTTTAGGAATTGGGAAGGAGCATTCTTGAGGCTGAATGGCATAACGTTCCATTCATAATTTCTAGATGGGACATAGAATGTTGTCTTGAACCAATATTCTTCTTTGATTGATACTTGCCAAAATCATGATTTCATATCAAATTTTGGAAATATTTTTTCCCCTGCAATTTTTTATATAATATTTCCTTTATGGGGGATTGGATTAGTATCATTAGCCAAAACATTATTTAACAACCTAAAATTTATCACAAATCTAGATACCCCTCTAATTTGTTTAGAAAGTTTATTTACATAGAAGCAATAACAATTCCAAGGACTATTTGATGCTCCTAGAAATTTTCTCATCAAAAGATCCTATATCTCTTTCTGGTAGATATTTCTATATTCTTCATTCATGCAGATGGATTTTCTTTTACAAGGTTTTCCTTTATAGTCTGCTTTGTAGCGAAGTTCTACAAAGTATTTTTTCCTGTGCCAAAATTCATTTGGTTCTTCTGCATAACATTCTTTCTCTAACTATCACTTTAATCCTTCTACTTTTCTGATGAATGCATCTTGCTTCAATCCTTCTTCAATCTTTAGATAGGACTTTACATCCTTGAGCTCTTTTAGACATTTTTCTATTTGTCCTAATTCCTACATAGCTTGGACCATGGTTGATATTCTTGGTGTTGATACAAAAGGAGGTATGATAGCTTACAAATATCCTTGTTGATCTGGAACATAACTATAATATCTAGATCTGCCATCATCTAGTCTTGCTGATCCACAAGGTTCAACAGCTACAAGGAATGGGTTTCCTAGGATGGAGTCTGCTAGAATATCCCATACTACAAATTTAATGTTTATGCAATAATTTTCTAGGCAGAGGGTGGCCTTAGGGACTTCATATTGGAATTTGTATTTTTGTTTTTCAAACCCTATGACTTCTCTTTTTTCCTTAACCCAGTATTTCACGGGAATTGAATTTTTATTTAATACATTTTGGTTAGCTCCTTTTTCTAACAGAGTCTTTAGAATAAAGACTTCCCCCTGTATTTTGAACTTGAGTGTACATGGTATGGTTGGTGTTGAACCGCCATGATTTTCACGTTGCTTAGTCCTAAGAAATCATCTCTCTTGATCTCATACATTTCCACATTGGTATTATTTTTAAAAAGAGGTTGTTGTTATGAGATATAATTTTCCTGCTTTTCTTTTCCCTTTTCTATTCTAGAAAGCTCAGTTATGAGTTCACTAATATTTTTCTTCAAATTTTTTATTTCATGGCTAACTTGATTTAATGTGAGTATTCTCTGCTTATCTTGTTGATGGTTTCTTTGGAATGATTTTATGTTTTTCCCATATGAAGCCTCAACAAAGAGGGTCTTTGGGATAGTACGTTTGCTTGAAGGAGTTGAAGTAGACCTTTGATTTTTTATCATAGTCTGTAGAAACGTCCCCTTCAACTTTTCTTTCATATCACCTTCAGGGAGCATCTTAATGCCTACCAGGACTTTCGCTTCTTCATCATATGAACTATGTGCCATGTATATTTTTAATTTCTTCTGCAAGGAAAATTCATCTTCAATGTTATATTTTGATTCCAACTTTGAGCCTTTCCAATGACATTCTTCTGTGCATTCACAGTGATTAGCAACGAAAATTGTTTCGTGATCATCTTCATATTTTGTGTCAGAATTACTGAAACTGGAATTTTTTTGTAGAATCACAACAATTTTGTCCCTTAATATGTATTTCTTATTTGATATGAATATTGGGACAATTTTAAGTTTTATGTAGTTTGGAACCACATTTATAGCACTAAATATGGAATAACAATTTTCTTTCTTCTCTTTTTTCCTATCTTCTTGGTATTTTCTAAAATTTTCTTGGGACATTTTCCCTTTGTGTAGTTTTGATTCTTCACCTTGTGGACAATTATTTGAAGTATGTCATATTTTTCCACATAACCAACGGGCGAGCTTGTTCCAGGATTCTTGTTTGTGAGTTCAGAGATGAATATCTTGAGGACCATAATAGTGGGAATTTGGAACTCTTTTGTAGTAGCCTTTTTCTTTTCTTATTCTTTGGGGTTTTGCAGGATGGTTCATTTTTCTTTTTGAAATTTTTTTTGAGGGCCTTATTCATCCTTTTCTTTTGTATAATAGGATCATTTATAGATAGGCCATATTTGTTGCAGATATTGTCATGCGGAAAGAGTTATTTTTGCTGACAAAACTAACCTCCCTAGGAGCCTAAGACTCTCTAGTGACAAACAAGACAATTAAGAGCAATCCTTCTCTAAAAATGCATTATCATATGAGAAACCAAGTGTTTTTCGATCCTACTTGAAGTCCAACGCTGTTGTAGTAGTCTAGCCTCGTCGATCCAGATGAGCTCCTCCTTCACTTCGAAACCTGCATACACTAACAATCAAACGATTACATAACACCTGAATATCTCATAAAACAAAACATATCCAACATATAGACCAAGGAGTATATGAAACAATTCATTAACAACAAATAATTGAGAGGAATGGACTTATTTGTATTAAGGAAACAAAAGAAACCATTACATCCTGAGCCTTGGTGTTGTGCAAGTTCCTCCCAGGGTCCAGCAAGAGTTTTCCTCTACTTTGACAAGCTCACCCACTTCCAAATGAAACAAGAAAGGATTGTAATCTCTCCTCACAAGCTTACAATGGAAGTCCTAATTCCAGCATCATCTACCCTTTGGAATGTTCAGCTTTCAACCTCCCCTCCCTTGGCCCAATGCCTGTATTTATAGTGTTCTAGAGGAAGTTATTCAGTTCCAACATCAATGGGATACTTCCTCTTTTGGATGGGGTAGCTCCTCTCTTGATGGGATAAGTTCCTCTATCATAGGGATGCATGAACCATCTGGAGGCGTTCAATACACGTCAAACACTCTTCTAGAAAGCTCTAGAAGTGACCACAAGTAACTTTTTTAAGATGAAACTCGCGCCTTTTGACCTTTACAGGAGTACGCACCCATCCCTTGACTTACAGAGCATACAAGTACGCAGGTACAATGAACTTGGGATGCGTACACGCAGGCAAGGTAGAGAGAACCTGCGTACCTAGAAATAAACATGATTTTTAATGAATTTCTCTCTTTTTTGAAGTTTGACATGGAGAGCAGAGGTATAAGGCTTGACAAGGAGGATAATATGACTATTGATGGAGCCATATTAACTGCAGATAGTCATGGTGACAAATTTCAGTGTAACAATATGTGTCCTGAAGATACCTGAAAGGGAAAACTCTATTAATCTACCTTTGAAAGCCAACCTTGATATAAGGCTCATAAAGTTCTCTGTCCACCAGCTATCCCTTGTTCCACTGTTCACCTACATTCAGAATACCAGTTGCTTGAGCTATAATCTCAGGTGTCAAAGTGAACGTCACACTTGCCAAATTGACCTGATCGTTGTGAATATGGAGGACAAATAATCTAGATAGCTCATGATGGTATTTGACTCTTTCCACCATCTCACAAAATTGATAGTAGGATTGATGTTTGAAGCATGTTACAACAAGAGGGCAAGCCAACAACTTAGTAAGTGTAGTGGGCTCCTCCCAGATATGTTTTCCACCCTTGTGAGGTCTCCTTAGTGCATGAATTTCTTTGGAGGAGTCACTTACTATTTCTTCATTTATGTCCTAAGATGAATTTGACTCCATGTTTGCCATTGTTTGATGTTTCTTAGATGAGTATGAAGAGATTTATAGAGACAATAGGTATTTGCTGCTAAATAAGAAGGATTTGATGATAGGGAATGTGAATAAGGGGTTGGGATGTTGCTTGTAGGGTTTCTGGGAATGAGAGGGTTTGAGGAATGATATTTAGGGATTGGGGATGTTAATTAGGGTTTGGGAGAAGTGAGTTTAGGGATTAGGGTTTTCAGTTTTTGGGATAGGGGAAATATGTAGGTGTAAGTGAAAGAGGGAAGGGGAAAAGAGGTGAATGAAATTGTAGTGAGGGGATGTGAAAATGGTACGATGGGATTTAGACAACAAAGACTATAATTTTGAAAACCCTAGGCAACTTTCTCAATACAATTGTGCAAGGAACTAGGGTTTTGTTTTTTACCTATTGAAACACCATAAAAATTGATGAAAACCTTTGCAATGGCAATATTGAGATGTTAAATTACTTGTGGAATGAGGAATTTGCAAGTTTGGAGCTTGGAGGAGGCAATTTGAATGAGTTCAGGCTTTGGAGTTAGGTGTGCCATGCCTCACTAGCGCATCGTGCCAGTTATAATTTTAGTGTAAAACCTGTGTTGTATGCGCCGCGCTGGCCAAGTGCGTCGCGCCTTGACTCAGGTGCGCCATGCCTCAAAATTTTCACATTTTAGTTGCAAATTCGCTCCTTAGCCTTGAAAACACAATTTGCACTAGTTTCTCATTCGCTCTTTGGACACAAATGAGCTCATTAACATGGAAGGACTTTATATACCCACCAATTTAATTTTTCACTTATAAAAACCCACTTTGTAATGTTTATCTTTCACTTGCTTTTTAAAACTTTGTTTTGGCAGTTTGACTTGCTTTTTTTCCTCTGATGGACTAAATGGTTTGAATTTTTGACTCTTTTGCAGGGGCTGGAATGCAGGAGCTTGGAAAAGTGACCAGGGTTGCATCTTGAAATTATTGCATATACGAAAAATGAAATTACATAAAATTTTATACATAAAACATAAAAAACTCTCTTTTTCCTCAAAATAGGGTTTTGAGGAAAAATCAATCACTAAGCATGTGATTATTGAAATTTTTGTTTCTGAGACTTTATTTGACCTCCTCATGTGCCTGTTGACCATTATTGATCTTTTACAAGATCTTATTGACAAAACCCTAGACCTAATGAGACCTAAAACCATAAAAATGACTTTTGCGGATGTAAAGACAAAAAATGGTTGTAAATGACCTGAAGGTATGAAAATGGGCCAACAAATAAATATCATGAAGGAAAATTTATAATATGCCACTACCATCAGTTCATCCATGATCCTAATGGAATGTAACTAGTCAGATGAGACACCTAAAATGCAATGCAACAAGAGAATTTTGATCACTAATGGAAGGATGAAGATATCGACACTAACATTGGCTCTAATGGGGATGGTAACTCCTTGGAGGTGCTAAGAACTATAGATCTCTGGGAAAGCAAGAAGTGACTTTGTCCATTGGGCTATGGAGTCAATAGCTTCGACAAACCAAGACCAACATATTGACTCAATTTTAGGCCTAAAATCTGACTCAAAACTGACTCAATTTCAAGACTGAAATCTACTAAAAGCTTAACTCAAACAATCTAAACCAAAACTAAAATCAAACCTTCAGTTTTATATCCTTCACTTCAGGCCCCAAATTGAACGAATGATAGTAGTACACACTTGGAATGAAGGAAATAAAACAGTATGTACAATGATACATATGACAACAGAAAACATTTAAGAGAGTACCATTTGAGCAGCCGACCATTGACCGACCCGCCTAGACAATCTTCTCCATTCATTTCTTTTAGTAGGAAAGCATTTTGGCCCCAATATGTAGCAATTTTGAATGGACCTTTCTACAGATTCTTGAACTTGACATGCTTACCTTTGTCTTCGTTTTGAGCATCCCATTTTAGCACTATGTCTTCAAATTGAAACTTGTCCGCCTTTGCCTTTTGATTGTATATTTTCTTGATTCTTTCTTGCAGCTTGAAGGTGTTCTGAAAAACCTCCTCTCTAGTCTACTGTAAATGAATCATTTGATTGATTCTTCCTTGTAGATGATCTTCCTCGCTGCCAGCTTCCTGCAGAAGTTTAACAACCGGGACTGAGAGAGAGGCTGGGAACACCATGTCAACACCATACACGATCTCGAAAGGGGACATGCTTATTGATTTCTTATAACTTACTCTATCTGCCAAAAGTGAATTAACAAGATTTTTGTGCCAATTCTTCTTGTTCATTTCCAACAGTTTTTTTATAATATTGACCAATGATTTATTTGAGGATTCCACCAATCCATTACCTTGCAGATAATACACAGCTGAGTGCCCCAAGGTAATTTGATATTTGTTACAAAAATCAATCATCTTTTTAGATTTAAAAGCTACTGCATTATCTGTAACCAACTTGTTAGGACAGCCAAAACGTGACAAAATATTGTTTTCAAGAAACTGAATGATTACCAAATCAGTAGCCTGCCTAGTGGGAATCACCTCAATCCATTTAGTAAAATAGTCTGTCGCTATGAGGGTCCACTTGTGTTATGCTGAAGAATTTGGATGGATCTTGCCAATGTAGTCTAAATCCCACTGCTGAAATGGAGCACTTACTTCAATCGGTTTGAGTGGTAAAGGATGTAATTTTCTCCTACCTTGAAAAATATGACATTCCTTGCAGCTTGTAACAGTTTTGTACACATCAGCAAAGAGGGTTGGCCAATAATATCCTGCTCTCAAAATTTTATTGGCTGTTGTCTTCCAAAATAGATGACCTCCATAATCTTCCTTGTGCAAATCATCCATGACCTGTTTTGCTTCTTCCTCGACCAAATAATTGAGCAAGACACCGCTGAGACCTTTCCAATAAAGTGCATTATTCATTATACAAAATTTGGCAACCTTTAATTTTAGGGTCCTACTTTTGTTCTTAGCTATTCCAGGTGGTGGTGAAAGATGTTGGAGCACATCAATAATATCCAAATACCAAGGAAAAAGAAGAAACATTTGTGATACCTGAACAAGCGAGCTTTCTTCATCTTCTTCGGACATAGCAACAATGAGATTAATGTCCAAGGCATGCAAATTAGACTTCGCCATTAGTTTGGCCAGCCCTTGTCCTTTGATGAGCTTTGTTGGTTTGATCTCCACATCATATTCTAACAAATCTGTGATCCATTTGCCTCGTCTCCCTTCGAGATCTGTTTGCACTACGACATCTTTAAAAACAGTGTTAGGGACATAAGAAAGGATGTGAGAATGCAGAGTTTAGACTCGAAAATCTTTCAATGCCTTTACCACAAGAGCTTTCTTTTCAATAATATTGTACATTAAAGCTACATCTCTTATGGTTCTGCTGAAAAAAGCAATTGGTTTCTCAAGCTGGTCTCTTTTCTGCATTAAGCATGCTGCCATAGTATGATCCAAAGCAAATGAAAACAAAATAAAATCTTGGGAATAATCTGGGCTGATCAAAATTGGAGCTGAAGAAAGGGCCAACTTTACCAAATTGAAAGACTTGATGGCTTCCTCGGTCCACTTTACTACACTATATTTCTTTAACATGTTTGTGATTTCCCTCAAATGTTCTACAAGATTTGGCACAAAACGATGTAAGAAATTCATCTTACCATTGAATGCTTGGATCTCCTTTTTACTTCGTGGAAAATCAATCTTCTGAATGGCTTCCACATGAGCTGGATTGATGTGGATGCCCTCCTTGGATATGATATGACCGAGAAGCTTGCCTTCATCCATGGAAAACAAACTCTTCTTTGGATTGAGAGATATGCCATACTTTCTACACTGCTGAAATACAATCTTCAAATGATAAAGGTGCTCTTCATCTGAATTAGAAAAAACTATCAAATCATCAAGATAAACAACTAAAAATACATCTTTTTCATTTGCAAATGTGATATCCATAGCCCACTGAAAGGTTGCACTAGCATTCTTTAATCCGAATGGCATCTTGGCATAATGGAAAGTTCCCCATGGAGTGGTGAACGCTGTTTTGTCCCTGTCATCCTCATGGACCAGAATTTGGTTATAATCGGAATACCCATTAAGTAGCGACATGCGGGATGCTCCAACTACTCTTTGAAGTATGTGATCCATCTTGGGCAATGGATAGTTATCTTTCAAAGACACCTTATTTAAATTTGTGAAGTTAATACATAAACGAATCTCACCTGTTTTCTTGCGCACGGGCACCAAATTAGAAATCCAATCTGAAAATATTATGGGAACGATTATAGAAGCTTTGTACAATTGATTCCCTTCCTTCTCTATTGAGGGTAGTCACTTTGGATTTATCCTTCTTAGCTTATGTCGAAATGGATTTTGATTTGGCTTGATTGGTATTATGTGCTAAATTATGCTCTTATCATATGTTTTCAAATCTAAATAGTCCCATGCAAATACATTAGTAATTGAATATAATAAACTAATGTACTTTTCCTTTACCTGTGGAGGAAATGCCTTTGATAACTTCACAATTTTAGGATTTTCTGCTAATCCAATATTCACATCCTCAACTCCTTTCTTGGTTGGCAACAAGCTCGGTTTTTGGGTTACATCATCTTGATCAAACAACTCCTCTAAAGGTATTAGACCTTTAGGAATGACATTGTCCTTGAGCTACAAAACTTCCATCTGATTTACTTCCATATCTGCTTCACCATCATCATGCTCTCCATCTATAGAAGTTTCTTTGTACTTGCCTTCATCTTACAGAAATTCTTCGGTCTCTTTATCATCTTGAAACACCTACCAATACCTTTGATTATCAGGGATAGCCAAGCAATATTTCACATGAATTTTAAACTTATTGTTTGAATTCATCGGAATTTTCAAGTTACTTGCAGCTATTGCAAGTGAATCTGCAATAACATTCTGTAGATGAGGGACACATGTCAAAGTGTAATCTGGAAACAATCTCAAAATATCTAATACCGCATTATGGTAGGCTTGCATTCGCGGATGCTTAGCTCATTAGTCACCTTTCACTTGCTTGATAACTAACTTGGAGTCACCATATACTAAAATTCTTTTAGCATTTAACTTTTTATGGATTTTCAAACCAGCAATTAAAGCCTCATATTCAGCCTCATTATTTGAACAATCAAAAGCCAACGTGTGGGAACAAACTCTTACATTACTTGGCACTTTTTTTGGTGAGAAAACAAGGCTGCGTATCCAAATACCAATTCCACCACCTTCCCTACCAACTGCTCCATCAAAATCCATGCTCCACAAACCAGCTTCATCCTCCAAATGCTGAAATTTTGTTTGCTCTTCTACTTTTTCTTGTTGTCCATCAATTTTTTGCTACTGTCGGTACGTTGATTGCTCAATGATACTATCAAGCCTTTGTCTTTCTTGATTTAGCACAGCTCTGAAATTTTCAGTGATCTCTGGAATATCTTCTACTTCAACTAATTGACTATTTACATCATTAAAACTATCAGAATATAGAACAAATGATTCTAGATCAGTATTTACATAGTTGATTGGATGATTTAGAGGTTTCTCCTTGCTAGTGATCATGTGCTTCATTTTTTTTCTCTCGGTATAATTTCCTCAACTAACTAAACACGGGAATAGTAGCATAGGAGAAATCAAGTTGCAATGTCCCTTTGAGTTTTTCTCCCCAATATTTGGAAAGAAGCATGCCAAATCTAAGAGGAATATCAGCCACAACCACATCCATCAACACATTTTTCGCTGGAATCTGATCCAAACTGACAACCAAATATTTAATCAAACCAATACATCTTACTTTACCAGAATCAAAGGAATAAAGGTCATGATACTTTCTAGTGATGTCCAAACCCAATTTCTCCATGATTTCCTTAGGCATGAGATTATGAGAGGCTCCTGAATCAAACATGGTGTTGTGCAATACATAATCATGCAATCTAAGGCTGATGTAAAAAGGAGCTACATCACTATCATCAGACTGACCTTCTAATGTCAGACCAAAGATAAGCTTAGGTTGGTCATCCTCCACATTTACCATATCAGATAACAGATCTAAATTCAAAATCTTTGACACATGACCTTTATAGTTTCTATTCTTCATTAATTCAGTCAAAGGTATTGACACTTTTAACTTAGCAATTTCATTTTCTAAGCTAAAATCTGAAGTTTTCTCTACCTCTTTGACTGGAGCATCCTTCTTTTCAGTCTTTTCCTTTGATACAATTGGCTGATTTGATCTTTCATTTGCTGATTGTGTTTTGCTGGTGGTAGGATTAGCTATCTCCTTTTCCCTTTTTTGCACAATTAGAGAATCATTCTTTGGCGGTGTCACTTCCTTCCTCTTCTAAATTCGACTGATGGGTACCTCTCTAGTCCTAAGTGAATATTGTCGCTGCTGGGCTATCAAAGAATTCACGTATCCTCTCTGATATTCATCAGATTCTTCTTCAAGAATTGTTTCATTTGCCAAGATGAAATCTTCATCCCTTTGTACAGCTGGGCTTTCTGAATACTCTTCATCTTCTACGATATAAATGGGTTGATCATCAGGTGTAAAGAAATGATTCTCTTCTCCAATTATGTTCTCATCATCATCTGATTCCGGACCATGTACAAAATTCTGTTGTAAGGGTGTCTTAACTTGTTGTTGTGTTGCTTGGTCTTGCGCTCTTTGTTCTCGTTGCTTGATTTTGAATTGTGGTTGCTGCTGACCACAAAAGTTTGGATTCCTGACTTGTGTTTCAGTCTTATTAGTAATTGTAAACCTATAAAACATATTATCGATCTTGCGAAGAAAATGATCTGACGAAGAAGCTTCCTCCTTTATGGTTACCTTATTTTCGGCCTTTGCTCTAGCTCTCTTAGCAAGCAGATTTTCCTCAACGCTGACTGCAATTTTCTACATGTCTTCCAATGCCCTATAGGGGGCTTTATATTAGCAAGAATTGCATTGTAAACAGAATTGAATCTAACACAATAATCTTGGACACTTTCACTAACATTCCTCTTAATGTTTTCATATTCAAAAAGAATTTGAAGTGGATTTTTCTTTACCTCCCAGCGATCCAAAAAAGGTCTTTGAAGTGCTTCCAATGAATTGACTGTTCTAGCCGGCAATGCTCTAAACCACTTTCTAACTTCACCTCCAAACGTTTGCACAAAAAATATCATTGTTACATTCTCTACATCTATCTCATGGAGATCAAAGAAATCACTCATCAGATCAACATGTTGCTAAACTGTGATACCTTGGGGGTGCCATCAAACAATGGAATTTTTCTTTGATAATCAGTGGGCATGTCATCCAAGTTTTGAGGCAAAACAAGAGGTGCATATCTAGTAACCATTGCTCGAGGTGGATTTACAACCGGCCTTGGGGATGTAGGAGGAGTTGGAGTAGCTGATGTGACCGGTGTATGAAGTGTTAAAGGGGGTGATCAAATTTTTGATGTTTGAGGTGTAGAAGGAGTGGATGGTGAAAACACTGCAAATTTCTGATCAGAGATGGAGGGCTACATGGGAGTGGTGGGAATAAAAGGAGTTTCAGTAGGAATTTCTGAACTAGATGCAATAACAAATGAACCAAGAGTTGCAGATGTGGATTCTAAGAACTTGGGGATGTTTGTAGCCATAATGGAAGTTTGAAGATTCAAGATATAATCATAAATTGATCTATTGGCCTTTTCAGTTTCAAGATCTTTGACAAACTCTAGATTTAGGACAGTAGAACCAACAACACTTTCAGACTTAGTTTCAAAAAATGATAGATCAAAATGTTCATCAAACTCAAGATCTTCAAGATATTCAAAAACAACTGGGCATGAACGAGATCTAAACATAGGAATCACAAAACTTTCTTGGCGGAGAATTCTTGGAATAAGATTTGGGTTTTCATACACGGGAGGAGGATCTGGATCAGGATTTACTCTAGTGTATCTTCTGGAAGCCAGTGTGTTGAATTATTCCCAAAAATCAAATGGACATTATCAACTTGTTCAGCCTATCAAATTCTAAACTCATCATCCAAAAGTCTAGAATTATTTGATGTATTGGGGAAATTTTCAAGTTAGATGTATAGTTTATAAGACTAGACCGAAGATTGACTAAAATAGCTTTTATCTACTTATGCACTTGCAAAGAAATGTGTAGTTGGAAGGCTACCTGGCATAACTTCAGGCTCCATCTGTAGTTTATAAAACAAAGAACACTAACAAATAAATAAACTTATCCCTAGTATGGTCGCCAAAAAGTTAGGGCCTAAATCTACCTTAGGTTGAGAAAGGCAGAATCTCCTTGTCAATCTTAGAAAATATAGAAAATGAGGCTTTGACATGACTAATGTAAAGACTAGTTTTAGGCTAGGTATATGCTCAGAGGAGTTTGATTGAATTTGATGATGTTTTGTTGGCTCAAAAGTGAAAGGTAGATTTGGGTTCGGGGATTGGAATTAGTTTTGCAGAGGTTTCTGTGGGGCGAGGTAGGAAAATGATTTAGTAATTTAAATTGAATGAGATGGAGAGTCTTAGGACTGGTGAGGAGTTGGAGAGGGCATGAGAGTCTAAGGGATCCTCTTCAAACAGTAGAAAACATAAATAACCAAACAAACCCTAGGTGGAGCACTACAATTTCAATGATTTCTACCTTTATCCGTGATTCATTTAGTTCAGCTAAAAAGAGAGAAAATGGCATACATAAACACATGTAAAGCTTTAATTATAAAATAAGACACAATACCAAATCAATTTACCACAAGAATGCCACAAAAGGCTGAAAACCCTGGCCTATTCCTTTGCCAAACTGTAGAGATGAATGTACAATGCTGCTCAAAGCTTTCACAAAAGTACAAACTTGGACAAATGACTGAAGAAGTACTAGATATAGAAAAAAAACAACTCATGCTAGGCTTTAGCGGTCAAATTCATGAGTTTAGGAGCTATTTCAACAAGATCTAAACTAAGAACTAAAAAGTAGGCAGTGGAACAACTTGCCTCTAAAACTTCAGAAACTTCTTGTTCAAGCGGTGTTAACTTGACTTTTCTCCTCCTAGAAGCTTGTCAGTTTTCTCTTATGTTTTGAAGCTCCATGATAGTTTGTTGATCTTCTAACTATTTGTTCCTCTACTCAAGATAGTTGATTACCCACTTGGATCTTTCCAAGTTGAGAGACAAGTCATGAATGTCAGCTTGTTGTTCCTGAATGATCTCCTTGAGCTTTAAGCTTTGGGAGCCCAAATCAGTGTCATCATCTTGAATGAGAATGAAATCTCTCTCTTGACCTTCTGAAGGTCCCTCATCATGCAATGGCTGCTTACCCTTGTCCTGTACCTGCTTTGACGTTGAAGGAAACGAGACCCCTTCCACCCCGGGTGGAGATAATACTCATTTTGTTGCTGCAAACAATCTCCTTGTGCCCTTTTGGTAAGTGAAAAACACTCGCACACTAGTGGTTTGAGTCTCATGCACCTCTTGATGATGTGAAGGCTCTCCTACCTCACGAAAAACTAGTGGGGGTACTTGAGAGCCTGTGAAGACCTCATGTGAAATGAAATCCTCCCATGAAACATTCAGTAAACTAAGCCGATGCAAAACCACAATCTTGATTAATGCAAAGTGATAGATTTTGTTATACTGCTGGTGAGGAGGTTTCCTTTGCACTAATGTGGTCATTTTCTTGATATTATGGCATATTAATTAGGGGAGGTTCATCATCCTCACCCTAGTGAAATGCATCAATAATGTGATGTGGTAGGCATACAGGCGAGAAAAGCTTCCTTCACAGCTGAAATATTTGATTATGAGCTTCATTAATGGAGCATATGTGTCCTAAAGATACCTGAAGGGGAAAACTCTACTAATCTTCATTTGAAAGCCAACCTTGATATAAGGCTCATAATGTTCTCTATCCACCTACTGTCCCTTGTTCCATTGTTCACCTACATTCGGAATACCGGTTGCTTGAGCTATAGTCTCAGGTGTCAAAGTGAATGTCACACCTGCCAAATTGACCTGACCATTGTGAAGATGGAGGACAAAAAATCTAGCCAGCTCATCATGGTATTTGACTCTTTCCACCATCTCACAAAATTGATAGCAGGATTGATGTTTGAAGCATGCTACAACAAGAGGGCAAACCAACAACTCAGTAAGTGTAGTGGGCTCCTCCCAGATATGTTTTCCACCCTTGTAAGGTCTCCTTGGTGCATGAATTTCTTTGGAGGAGTCACTTACTATTTCCTCATTTCTGTCATAAGATGAATTTGACTCTAAGTTTGCCATTGTTTGATGTTTCTTAGATGAGTATGAAGAGATTTCATAGAGACAATAGGTATTTGCTACTAAATAACAGGGATTTGATGATAGGAAATGTGAATAAGGGGTTGGTATGCTACTTGTAGGGTTTCTGGGAATGGCAGGGTTTGAGGAATGATATTTAGGGATTAGGGATGTTAATTAGGGTTTGCGAGAAGTGAGGTTAGGGATTAGGGTTTTCAGTTTTGGGGATAGGGGAAATATGTAGGTGTAAGTGAAAGAGGGAAGGGGAAAAGAGGTGAATGAAATTGTAGTGAGGGGATGTGAAAATGATAGGATGGGATTTAGATAGAAAAGACTATAATTTTGCAAACCCTAGGCAACTTTCTTAATACAACTGTGCAAGGAACTAGGGTTTTGTTTTTTACCTATTGAAACACCATAAAAACTGACGAAAACCCTTGTAATGGCAATATGGAGATGTTAACTTACTTGTGGAATGATGAATTTACAAATTTGGAGCTTGGAGGAGGAAATTTGAATGAGTTTAGGATTTGGAGGAAGATGCGCCATGCCTCACTAGTGTGTCGCGCCAGTTATAATTTCATTGTAAAACCTGCGTTGTATGCACCGCGCTGGCCAATTGCACTGTGCCTCAAAATTTTCACTGTTTAGTTGCAAATTTGCTCCTTAGCCTTGAAAACACAATTTGCACTTGTTTCTCATTCGCTCTTTGGACAAAAATGATCTCATTAACATGGAAAGGCTTTATATACCCACCAATTTCATTTTTCACTTATAAAAACCCACTTTGTAATGTTTGTCTTTCACTTGCTTTTTAAAACTCTGTTTTGGCATTTTGACTTGCTTTTTTGCCTCTGATGGACTAAATGATTTGACTTTTTTGACTCTTTTGCAGGGGTTGGAATGCAGGAGCTTGGAAAAGTGACCAAGGCTACATCTCAAAATTATTACATATAGGAAAAATGAAATTACATAAAATTTTATACATAAAACATAAAATACTCTGTTTTTCCTCAAAACAGGGTTTTGAGGAAAAATTAATCACTGAGCATGTCATTATTGAAATTTTTGTTGCTGAGACTTTATTTGACCTCCTCATGCACCTTCTGACCATTATTGATCTTTTACAAGACCTTATTGACAAAACCCTAGACCTAATGAGACCTAAAACCCTAAAAATGACTTTTGCAGATGTAAAGACAAAAAATGACTGTAAATGACCTGAAGGTATGAAAATGGGCCAGCAAGTAAAGATCATGAGGGAAAATTTATAATATTCCACTACCATCAGATGATCCATGATTCTAATGGAATGCAGCTAATCAGATGAGACACCTAAAATGAAATACAATAAGAGAATTTTGATCACTGATGGAGGGATGAAGATACCGACACTAACACTGTCAAAGAGGTAGAAAACGTTTCATCCTTTAATTTAGAAAGTGAAATTCCTAAATTAAAAGTGTCCATTCCATTGACTGAGTTGGTAAAGAATAGGAATTATAAACACCATGTATCTAGAATTTTGCAAATAGACCCTTTGTCATACATGGTAAATGTGAAAGGTGATCATCTTGAACTCATTTTTGGCTCAGCCATAGAAGGTCAACCTGAAGATAGTGAAGTCCCTCCCTTTTATCTGAGTCTTAGACTGCATGAGTACATTCTCCATAATGGCATGTTTGATTCTAGAGCTTCTCACAATTTGATTCCTAAAGCCATTATGGAGAAGTTGGGCCTAGATATTACCTGGAAATATCATGATTTGTACTCCTTTGACTCTGGTAGAGTTTGTTGCATTGGTCTCATCAAAGATCTGGTGGTGTCTTTAGATCAAATCCCAGCCAAAAATGTTTTGATGGATGTGGTTGTTACTAATATACTGCCTCGATTCGGTATGTTGTTGTCTAGATCGTGGGGTGCTAAACTCAAGGGCACTTTACAAGTTGACTTCTCTTATGCTACCATCCTCGTTTTCGGTCAATTGAAAAAGTTGTATTGAGAAAAGAAAATGAAGTACAAGATCACTAGCAAAGAGAAATGTGTGAATCATCCAATTAATTTTGTACATACTAATTTAGAATCCTTTGTTTTGTACTCTAATAGTGGATTAAATGATGTAGATATTCAGCTTATAGAAGTAGATGATGTACTAGAAATTTTTGAGAATTTTAGAGCAGTCCTTAATCAGGAAAAAGAGAAAATAGAAAGTTCTTCTAAGCAGCCTACACAGCAGCAAAAGGTCAGTGAAGAGCATAAAAATGAAGTAATCGGCCAAGGGAAGGTAGAGAAGGAAACAAAATTTTAGCATCTAGAAGATGAAACCGGCCTTTGGAGCATGGACTCTAATGCTGCTGTGGGTAAGGACGATGCTGGTATAGGTGTTACACTGAATTTTGTCACCTTGACTATCTGCAATTCTATGGCCCCATTAATAGCCATATTGTCCTCTTTGTCAAAGCCCCATACCTCTGCTCTTCATGTCAAAACTTCAAAAGAGAGAAAGTCACTTAAAAACATGTTTATCTCTGGGTACGCGGTTTCTCTCTACCTTGCCTGCGTGTACGCACCTCAAATACACTGTACCTGCGTATTTATACGCTCTGTATGCTAAAGCTTGGGTGTGTACCCCTGTAAAGGTCAAAAGGCGTGAGTTTCATCTTTACAAAGTTACTTGTGGTCACTTCTAGAGCCTTCTAGAAGAGTGTTTGACGTGTATTGAGTGCCTCCAGATGGTTCATGCATCCCTATGATAGAGGAGCTTATCCCATCAAGAGAGGAGCTACCACATCCAAAAGAGGGAGTATCCCATTGATGTTGGAACTGAATAACCTCCTCTAGAATACTATAAATACAGGCATTGGGCCAAAGGAGGGGAGGTTGAAAGATGAACATTCTAAAGGGTAAATGCTGCTGGAATTAGGACTTCCATTGTTGACTTGTGAGGAGAGATCACTATCCTTCCTTGTTGCCATATTGGGAGTGGGTGAGCTTGTCAAAGTAGAGGAAATCTCTCGCTGGACCCTGGGAGGAGCTTGCACAACACCAAGGCTCAGGTTGTAATGGTTCCTTTGTTTCTTTAATACAAATAAGTCCATTCTTCTCAATGATTTGTTAATGAATTATTTTATGTATTCCTTGGTCTATGTGATGATATGCTTTGTTTTATGATGAATATTCAGGTGTTATGTAATCGTTTGCTTTGTTAGTGTATGCAGGTCTTAAAGTGAAGGAGGAGCTCATCTGGATCAGCAAGGCTTGACTGCTACAACAAGCGTTGGACCTAAGGTAAGATCGAAAACATTTGATTTCTCATAGAATAATGTGTGTTTAGAGAAGGATTGCTCTTGTTTGGTTTGTTGTCACTAGAGAGTCTTAGACTCCTAGGGAGGTTAGCTTTGTCCGCAAAAATAACTCTTTCCGCATGACAAATTGGCGACTCCACTGGGGACTCCATTGATGGGTTTGATTTTTCCTTTGCTTGTTACTTTGATCTGAAAAGAGTCTTGTTTCTTTTGTTTTTTGGTTGCTTGACTGAGTTTTTGGGTGGCTTAGATTAGGGTCGAATTAGAACTTAGGTTTTCTTTGTTTTACAGAAGTATGCACCCTCTGAGTTAGACACAGTGCGTACTTGTGCGCACTGTATCTGTGTACACAGAGCGTGCACGCACCTGGTTAAACAGGCTGCCTGCGTACCCTGTTAAAATTAAGAAAATTTCCCTTTTTTATCAGTTTTTCCTTTTGATTTTTGTTTTTCTTAGTTTTTTACTGCCCAGATCCACTAGTTGACTGTCAAAAATCTTCACCTATACTTTTTCCATTAGTGTCGAAAGTTTTAGTGAAATTCCTTGAGATTTTAGCCTTAGGGTTTGGTTTTTATCTTGGTCCTGTAGTGACTTTGGGTTTAGAAGTCGCAAAGCCTTAGATATCTCTGGTTTCGTCAGTCTTCTTAGGAGTCGGACCAGTCACAAAATCTACCCTCGTGAGCGACCTACCTTTGTGTTGCCTCTTTGC